>PITA01029782.1:0-17429 GCA_004023965.1 Spilogale gracilis | reverse complement strand
AGAGTGCAAGTGCGGCGAGCTTCTGGCTAGCCAGGGTATTGTTGCCTGCTCTGGCAAGATCTGTGGGCGCCAGCTTACTGAATAGTCAGACCCCAAGGTAGGCGCCTGCGTCTGAGGGAACGGTGCTCTGGAACCGTCATTTCCCCTCCCCCACACTGGCCTTTGCCCACAGGCCCTTAGCTCATTTCTCTGCTTATCTCCCTGCCAGCATCACAGGGCAGCACAAAGAGAAGCCAGATTGACTGGGGGAGGGGTGCCAAGCAGAGGATTTCAATTCCCCTCCTCCTCCTCCTGGCAGCACCCATCTGGTCTATATCACCTGCTGATTTGTGCTCCCAGAAGCCTGCTTTCAGGTGAGGGCAGTGGGGATTCAGTCCCACAAACCATACCTATTAATCCAGTAGCGACTTTCCCCCTGACTACGGGGGCCCAACCCTGCAGGATCTACTGTCGGCTCTACTGGAGTCCAGACAGAGCTTCCAGGCCTTTCTTTTAGGGGGCACATTTGACCTCAGGGATTAGAATGGCTTCCTCTACTCTTTCCCCACTGAGTGTTGTGACATGTTGTTATAGCGGCAAAATGGTATGGATGGGGTGTGGATGAGTGGCAGCCTGATAAATACTAGCCTAGACCTCAGGAAGCCCAAACCCAAGGCCAAACTTCACTAGAAATAAGCTCATTGAACTTGGGATCATTATTTGCCTCCTTCAGGCTTCACTTTTCTCATCTATAAAATGGGAGCATTGATTTAGATGGGCTCTAGGAGATTATTCCCGTATTGCTTGAAATGGAAAGACTCCTCCAAAGGGTGCTTTTCCAAGGAGAGAATAGGGAAGGAGCCCAGAGTGTCTCCCTATCCATTATCTCCCTCTCCTGGAATAGCTCCTCATGTCTCTAAAACACAGAACTCCCGCTCTCCAGGACTCCACCCCTGGGTGTCACTCCACCCAGAGTGACACACTGGGCACATGTGCAGACTGCTGGGCCAAAGTCTCTGACCCTAGAGAGGTGACTCCTGAGCTCCCCTTTGGCTCAAAGCAAGTACTCAAAGTATGAGTTCTAAGAAGTCTCCTGTCCTGGGCACACATATTCTCTCAGCTGCCATTGGCTGCCAATCTTAGGATTAGCTCTTTATTTGCTTCTCACTCTGCTTTCGTCTTTTAATTAATACAAAGAAAAAAAAAACTTAATGAACCCGTATGGGGTGCCAGGCAATTAGCTAATCAGAAATATGGTTAATAAGCTTTAGAACATGAAGTGTCTCACAGAGAAAATCTGTCTGACTCCTCAACCATGTCAGGCTCTATTCCTGACAGGCAGTGGCTACCGAGCACTCAGCAGGTTAGAGACTTTATAATTTTTTTTTAGGATTTTATTTACTTATTTGACAGAGAGTGACACAGCAAGAGAGGAAACACAAGCAGGGAGAGTGGGAGAGGGAGAAGCAGGTTTCCCACTGAGCAGGGAGCCTGATGAGGGGCTCGATCCCAGGGCTCTGGGATCATGACCTGAGCCAAAGGCAGTCGCTTAACGACTGAGCCACCCAGGTGCCCCAACACTTTATTTTTAAGAGGTTTTCCCTGGCTCTAATTTCCCCTAGTCTGAAAGAAATAAGACCAAAAAAGAAACCAGGTCGGAACACATGAGGGAAAAGCGGAATTAGGAGGCCACCGTGGGATCTTGGGTTCTACTATAAATCTGAGAAGTGGGTGCTGAGTCTTGATTAGATGACTTTGAACAACACTGAGTACAGCACACACACTCCCACAAGCAATCACTGAAGCTGTTCAGCGTTGATGACTGACACGGAAATGACCTGTCCTTTGTCCAAGTTCCCCACCACCCGTCGCTCCACATAGTGTTAGGAGCTAGCAGAATTGGTTTGGCTGCAGGACATTCCAAACAAGTCTAGGTCCCCAAAGTTAAGTCTTCTGCCAGGAATGGGGCCTGTGCGTGGGGAGACGCACAGCAGCACATCATGACAAAAGCCCACCGAGGCAGATGACACGTGGCATGTGGAGAGGACGGTGATGGGCACTAGGCAGCAGTCCAAGAAGGGAGGTCCCCCAACAGGAGACGAAAGGTGGAGCGCAAGGATACAAGCAACGTGGCAGTGTGAAGTCAGCAGCAGGGAGGTCTGGGGGGACCCCAGCTTCTGGATCCCACTCCCGAATGGGCTGGTGAAAACAAAGAGGGGTCCTGTCCTCCAAGGAGCTGGGTCCTGGGCAGCTTACAAGGTCAGGACCATTCATCGATGAGAAAACCCAAGACCAAGGTCACATCACCAGCATGTGGCAGAGCTGGGATGCAAACTCAGGTGGCCAGGCTCCAGGGGTATTTTTGTTTTGGTTTGGTTTTTTGGTTTTGTTTTGTTTTGTTGTTTGTTTGTTTGTTTTAAAGATTTTATTTATTTGACAGAGAGAAACACAGCGAGAGAGGGAACAAAAGCAGGGGGAGTGAGAGAGGAGAAGCAGGCTTCCCATGGAGCAGGGAGCCCGATGTGGGGCTCGATCCTGGGTCTCCGGGATCATGACCTGAGCCGAAGGCAGCGGCTTAACCAACTGAGCCACCCAGGCGCGCCCCTGTTTTGTTTTGTTTTTTAAGATTTTATTTATTTATTTGAGAGTGAGCACACAGGCAAGCATGAACAGAGGAAGATGCAGGCTCCCCACTGATCAGGGAGCCTGATGTAAGGCTCGATCTCTGCACCTAGGGATCATGACCTGAGCCAAAGGCAGGTGTTTAACAGACTGAGCCACCCAGGTGTCCCAGGATCCAGATCTTAATACCAGTTTCCTCCTGGCACTAGGCTCCATCTGCCCCTTCAGGCAGGAAAGGGGCCTGGCAGGAACCCCCGAGGTCATTGCAGAGTCAGTCCTGGAAATTGCTCATGGAAAGGGTCTCTCCTGTGGGTCCTACAGACTTGGGAGGCACAGGAGAAGAATCAGGAAGGGAAACCCCAGTTCAGTGAAGAGGCCCTAGGGAGAGCCTGCAGTCATCCTGGTATAGGTCACATGTCTGGGCTCAGACAGACCCATGCCACAGTGCTGCAAAAAATACCAAAAGCAATCTCAGACCAACACTGGTAATTCTGGGAAATCCACGGGAGAGCGAAAGACAAGTGCCCTGAATTCCACTGTAGTTTCCAGAAAAGCAGAGACCGGAGAATCTCTAACAGAGCAGTACGAGAGACGATTACATACATAACTGAACGTTACCAAAATGGAGTCCTACTGGAGTTCCTAAGAACAAGTTGTGCCAACACAAACAAACTCACCGTTCGGGTAGGCTTACCATGAACATCAAGTAGATTTATTAAATCCTTGTGTACATCATTCATTCATTCAACAAACATTAAATGAGAATCTGCCACCTGGGATAACATGAGTTCACAAGACAATTAAATATCTTCCCTCTCAGGGGCACCTGGGTGGCTCAGTCGTTAAGCATCTGCCTTCAGCTCAGGTCATAATCCCAGGGTGCTGGGATCGAGTCCCGCATTGGGCTCCCTGCTCGGCGGGGAGCCTGCTTCTCCCTCACCCTTAGTTCCTTGCCCACCCTCCACTCGTGCTCTCTCTCATGTGTGTCTTCACTCTCTCAAAAATAAATAAACATCTCTCTCAGAGTCTACTGGGAAGAATCTGAAAATAAACATATATATAATTTCAGATAAGGATAAATGTTAAGAAGAAACTGAAGCACAGCCGTGAACTTGCCAGAAGGATGTGGGAAAGGCCCCCTCAAGGTATCTGAGCTGAGCTGGTATGAGGGGCCAGACCTGTGGAGAGCCAGGGGAAGTTGTTTGAGGAAGAGGAAATGCAAGAGCTTGAGGGGGTCTGGCCCCTTTCAGAAACGTGAAGGAGGCCGCCATGTCTGACTACAGCAGGGAGGGAAGGGAGAGTCGGAGGGAGCGGGCTGGGGCAGTGGGCAGCTTTGCAGAGCCTTGTAGGCTGGGGGGCGGGAGTTCGGATTTCATCTCCAGTGAAATGGGAAGCAGTTGAAGAATTTTAGCAGCAAAACGACAGGATGCAAATTACTTCTTAAGGAGATGGCCTTGGCCACTCTGAGGAGAGCAGTTAGGGAGTGGAGGAGTTGACACGAGAAAACCAGTTAGAGACCCAACATGCAGTTGTTCGGGGGAGCAAACTTAGTGGCTCCTGCAAGGGTGGCCCACTCCCATGGGTCAGAGTCACTATCCATTTTGGAGAGACCGTTGATAACTTTGGTTTTTCAAGCAAAGGTAATTTATTTTCAATTTTTATATTTATTAAAAACAACAACAACAATAAAAACAAATCAGAGGACCCCTGGATCAAATTCCAAACGATCCCTGCTAGACCTTTGGCCTTGGCCTTCTCCTGTTTGTTGATACCGTATGCCTCTCTTTAGGATATGAGCTAAGAAATCCCTTCTGATGTAGTATCTCCCTAATAGCCTTCCCTCTAACATCTCATTTGGCTCCCATTTTTGTGAGCTGCCTTCTCAGGCACCTCTGCCAGGATGCAACACGCTTTGCAGCTCTGGCCAGGGTGGTGGGGGGCTCAGGAGGGCCGAGTGTATAATGACTATGGCCGAGGGAACTCTAGCACCAGGATTTATGTCTCTGGCCTATTAGACCCTGCTTATGGTCTAACTCATCACCCTCAAGGCTTCCAAGCCACAGATTTGTTTGGCCCACTCCTTCCTTGGCTGTGTACCATTTACATATGGTATTTTTTTTTCCTGCACTACCCACAACAGCAGCAGGGACGCATGTGACTCTTTTGTTTACTGAGCATAGAAGATGTGCCTATCATTAGGCCCACACAGAGCAGAGCCAGTTGCTGCAGTGAGAGTAGAAGGACTTCCAGAAGATTCTGAGGGGATCCTTTTCCTTTGAATATGCCCATGAAAGAGAGAAAAGAGAGTTTCAACAAGGAGGGAAAAAAAAAATCTTAAAGTCCAGAGATTATTGAAATAGCCAGACTTCTGCCAAGAAACTGACTTCTGATTTTATTGGTGCTCTAGTCATTGAGTCCATGCTAGAAACGAGTTTCTCTTGCTGACTAGCATATTCTACACCCTCCAAAGCAGAAGTTTACTCTGGGGACATAGAGTCATGTAGGATGATAATCCCAGCAGACAAATGGGAGAAGACAGCAATAAGAAATATCACTGCTAAAAGAGCACAGAAAGGAAGTAAAAGCTTGGGGCATCTCGGGAGCACCAGCTGCTTAATAATAAAGGAAATGATAACATGATTCCTTGGCTGGGATGCAAAAATATCTTTTAGTTACAGGCCTGAGTACCTGCCCCCCCCGCTTTATTACTGTCATTTAGTATGCTGTTGGAGTCTGTCTTAGCACAACACATTTTTCCCTGACACCAGAAATACAAAGCTAGCTGTCTCTGATTTCCCCCAGTCCCGCAATCCTGAGACCCATTTCCTCCTCCATTTTCTCCTAACCCAAGCTTGCCTGGTCTTTTTGCTATAGAGAGAAAGGAAACGTTCTTTGGGAAGGCTTAAATAATTGCATCTGTGTTCATTGAACTATTAAGCCCTCTCCTGTCTGAGGGCTGGGGTAAGCAATACAATTATAAAAAATGATGATGTTAAGAGAATGGGTTTCTTTTAAATTGAATTCTATTTTCCATTCATAAGCCTCAAAAGTGATGAGATGCCAGATAGCTCCCTGAAGGAATCTGTAATCCAGTAAGGAGTGTGGGATGAACATGGGATCATAGGGCAAGTATGAAATAAATGGCATGACAACAAGCGATCCTTGGGCAACGAACAAAGCTATCCAGCTTATGGAGAAGAGAAAGGTCAGGGGAGCCTTCCTGAAGTTGATAGCATTTGAAGTGAGTCTCAGGAGTTCATTTGAGTCAGGGAGCAGTAGCAGAAGCCTGGGTGAATGAACAGGACCCCAGATGGGACTGGAAAAACTGGCTTGGCTCTAGAGCCTGGGCTATTTAAGGACACCTGGGCAGTCCCACCCAGTGTCTACAGATCGCGAAAACTTAGCTGTAATTTATGAGAAAAGAATTGACACCAGGAAAGTATTTTCTTTTCTGGACACACAAGTGTGAAATTCTAGGAGGCCAGGTAAGAATGTTGGGGGAAATTAAGCTGCATTATGATTCTAAGAGATCTGCTCATGTCCAGAAAATAACAAGTGTTCTAGGAATTTGCATCCCATCTGTGGGGGGAGAGAGTTGGGAAGAACAGAGCATGGGAAGGGTCCCTGTCTGGTTGGCAGGGCTGGGGGCCAACACTGTAATCCTGAAGATGAAATGGGCATGGTTCAGGCTAATAGATTAACTTCAGAACTGGGCGTCAGGGCCAAAGCTAGAGCCCCATCCTGGGGCCTGAAACGAAGTAGGCAGGCCAGGCAGCTATCCCTCAGAGATCTCAGCATCCAAGCCCAGCCTGATCATATCAAATACTCACTTCTGTGTAGTAAAAGGTCTCAGTGCCAAGCCTCACCAGATGGCAAGAGACTGAGCTACTGACATTTTTTCTGCCCTGACCAGGCACTAGCGTTTTTGTATTTGCAGACAATACCCTGTATTGGGGATGAGAAAGACAGGGGGAAAGAAGACAAGGCAGACTTCCTCCTTTTCTGGCAATATCTGACGGTGTGCTCAAAGCGGCCCCTGCTACAAAGCATCAAAGTCTGGTAGGATATGTTATTTAAGAGATTACCAGTCTCACAAGAGAAAAGACATAAGCAAAAAGAGAGAGAGTGGACGAGAAAGAGAGAGGTCAAGCCGGATCAGTGGATGGATAGTGGTATGGCCCAGATGCTGAGTTTTGGGCCACCCTTTAGAGGAAGGAAAAAAAGTGTGGGGCTTCACCATGAATTGAAGACCTCAAGGGCGAGCAAGGAGAGTATAAGTTGGAGCAAGTTCACTGACATAGTCCCAGGTCAGATGCACCCTCTAGTTACCGTCAAAAGCAAAAGCAAATCTTCTCTGCAAGGAAGTCTCCATCCCTAATTTAAGCTCCCTGATGTTCCACCTATTATGGCAATGAGCTCACAAACATCACTAAACATAAAATGCAAGCCACGGAGAGTTGGCAGATATAACATACAATGAATTTAGAATCCTTTGGATTAAGATACAAGATCTGTCAGATATAGAATATAGAGCAGCTATGCAAATACGAGGATTATCTACATACACGATGTCTTCTGTGAATAAAGACAGTTTTAGTTCTTCCTTTCCTATCTAGATACTTCTTTTTTTTCCCTTGTGCTTCAAGAAACTTTTGATCACTCTTAGTATAACTCCTAATAGTACAGATGCATCTGAATTCTAGAGAGGTAATTTTTCTAGTTTCTCTTTTTTTAAGACCTTATTTATTTATCCTGCAGAGACAGACAGATAGCAGAAGCAGGGGAGAGGCAGGCAGAGGGAGAAGCAAGCTCCCTGCAGATGCGGGGC
Source organism: Spilogale gracilis (assembly GCA_004023965.1). Classification (NCBI taxonomy): domain Eukaryota; kingdom Metazoa; phylum Chordata; class Mammalia; order Carnivora; family Mephitidae; genus Spilogale; species Spilogale gracilis. The sequence goes on along the minus strand of PITA01029782.1, from coordinate 10,000 downwards.
TTTTCCTAGGACTCCAGGAACATGACCTGAGTTCCAAGCAGATGGCCAACCAACTGAGCCAACCAGGCACCCTTCAAGTCTCTCTCTCTTTTTTTAGCATCTGAAAAACCCAAACTAAGAGTCTAACAAAACTGACAGAACCTACCAGGGGTAGCACTTTTAGGCTAGTATATCAATTATCCATTTTTTTAATAATAGTATGTGAAAAAAAATCTCAAAATCTCAGTAGCATATGACAATAAACACGTAGCTCACAAGTCCATGGGGTTTACCTAATCTAGGCTGGGTTCATTCATGTATCAACAGCCAGCTGTAGGTTGGCATGGTCACCCTACTTACCTTGGCTGGGCACCCTCCTCTGCATGCTGTTGGCTGGCTGATGACTGATCTAGGGCTCTGTTGACATGATTGGGGTGAATAAACTCTGTTTTACGTGTCTCTTTACCCTCTACCAGGCTAGCCAGGTCATAATCTTCTCATGGTAACGACAGAAGACAAGAGTAGTAAATGGAAATGCACAAGCATCTTTCAAGCCTTTGAAAAGTTTGCTAATATCTCACTGGTCAAAGCCACGCCAAACCCAGAGTCAGAAGGGGAGGATTCTATGAAGTCACATGAGAAAGGACATAGAAACAGGGAGGCCTGAAGAATTAGAGCTATTCATACAGTCATTAATGGTTAGAGCCAAGGAGTTAGTATACACAATAGCAAGGCAATCCCACCTGTGTTGACCCTGAAACAATTAACATTCGTATTTTACCTCCGATGGTAGTGACCAGTAAAGTCTACCAGTAATTCTTTTCCATATTGCTATGCAAGATCTGAGAATTTCTTAAGAGTAGAGTGTGAAGAGTAGGCACTGTGTGGACAGATCTAATTTTCAAGAAATCTTCAAAGACAGAGGAGACCAGGCAATCCTGAGGGATCATTAAATAAATGGATTCCAGTGTGCAGAATATCATATACTCATTGGAGTTTTCCTGGTTACAAATCATAGAAATCCAAGTGGAACTGGTTTAAACAGAAAAGAAACTTTATAGCTTCCATAACAGGAAAGTCTGGGAATATGTCAGGCTTCAGACACAGCAGCAGCCAAAGCCTCAAATAATGACATTGTGACTCAGTTTCTTCTTTATCTCTGGGCTCCGATTATCTCTGTCTGTCTTCATTCTCAGGCTAGGTCTCTCCATGTGATGGCCGCTGGCAGCTAGAAGCTTACAGCCCCCACTGTAACAATGAAAAGGGTTCCATTTTCCTTCTAATTCCAATAAAGCTTTACAAGTGACCTCATTATTCTGACTCATATTACCTCCTCAACCCTGAATCTATTACCTAATCCCAGGGGATGGAAAATGGGTGTTGGCCAGTCCCCCCTTGGAGTCACACTTTAGAGAACTCTGAATATCTCACACACACACCCACAGTGTTACACGAATGTACTCCATCATGTGGGGACGGTTCTCAACACTGTCACTGCACAACACAAACCTAAACATCCATTCCTGTGACTAACTCCACTCAGGCACAAGGAAATTTTCTCATGTATCTTAACCAGTGTCCCTTACGTCAAAAGAAAAACCTCATTCAGAATGCTAAGTTTTGGGGGTGCCTGGGTGGCTCAGTCGGTTGGGTGTCGGACTTCAGCTCAGGTCATGATCTCAGGGTCCTGCGATTGAGCCCCACATGGAGGGAGAGTGGGGTCCCTGCTCACGGAGGAGCCTGCTTCTCCCTCTCCCTGTACCTCCCCCTGCCCTGTTTGTGCTCCCTATCTCTCTCTCACTCTGTCTGCCAAATGAGTAAATAAAATCTTTAAAAAATATAAAAATAAAAAATAAAAAGAATGCGAAGTTTTGTAGGTTATGCTGCCTTTGACATGGGAGGTAGTTAATACTGTGAAATAAGCAGAAGATTTCGGTGGCAAAATTATTAGCTAATAGGACAAACACTTAAGCAATTCCATGTTTTATTATTTTATGAATCATCATGCTCTTCCTCTTACATAGTATGAATTCTGAGATATTTTTTCCCACTAGCACTAATTACCCACTTTCTTAGTTCTCTTTGTCTTTCTTTTTATGGTTCCATAGATAACTCACAAATGAGATTCACAACCACGTGCCCATACCTGAACAACATTTTATAATATGAAATGATTCATGCTATTCTTAATATTTATATAGACTCGAATATAGATAAAAATATAAATGTAGCATGCATAGAGTATGATAGTAAATCCTTACATAGGCAGCTGGCATGGTCGTTGAACACCAGAGTTGTGGGTATTTTTATTTCTTGTAAGAAATGCTAGTAAGATGTATGCAAAATCTGCCCCCCCCAGTTAAAATTTCAGCTTTGTGTAAACAATTTACTTAAAATTAAAATATATGTTTGGTCTTTTAAATTTTTTTAAAGATTTTATTTGAGAGAAAGAGAGTGAAAGAGAACATGAGGAGAGTGGTGGTGGGGGGATGGACAGAGGGAGCTGGAGAAGCAGGCTCACCAGGGAGCCCCCAGGGACTCAGGCTCAGTCCCAGGACCCTGACATCATGACCTGAGCCAAAAGCAGACACTTAACTGACTGAACCACCCAAGCACCCGTGGTCTTTTCATTTTAAGATAACTTTGTTGTTGTTGTTTAATTTTAATTTTATTTATTTTTTGTGTTATGTTTGTTGCCATACAGTACATCATTGGTTTTTGATGTAGTATTCCATGATTTTGATTATTTTATAGATTTTTTAAAAAGATTTTATTTATTTATTTGACAGAGAGAGAGAGACAGCTAGAGAGGGAACACAGGCAGGGGGGAGTGGGAGAGGGAGAAGCAGGCTTCCTGCAGAGCAAGGACCCCGATGCAGGCCTTGATCCCACAATCTCAGGATCATGGCCTGAGCCAAAGGCAGATGTTCAATGACTGAACCACCCAGGCACCTCGATTTTGATTATTTTAGAAGAAAAACTAACATCTGTGAAAAAAGGTATGAAAATAATTTTATTTTGTTATATATTTTATTTATAGTTTCTGAATAAACATTTGTTTTATAAATCTTTACTAAAATTTTATTTTATTTTTGAGTCCTCTAAAACAAGTGTTAACAAGCTATACAGACTACTGCTTGCTTGTTTTTGTATATAAAGTTTTATTGGCACACATCCACGTTCATTAATTTATGTGTTATCTAGAGTTGCTTTCACTGTACAATAGCAGAGTACAGTTATTGAGACAGAGATGACACATAAGGCTAAAATATTTACTATCTTGCCCTTTAAGAAAAAGTTTGCTGATCCCTGCTTTAGATAATTGCCAATGGAGGACAAATTATATGAAAACATTAATTAGGTTAACATAATTAGTGATTGTGTTAGGATGAAAACAGGACAAATATATTTTGTGGAATAAACATGTAATAATTTAGGAAATATGTAATTTACTGTGCATCTGGACATTGCCAGTCCTTCAACATCACACCCAGACATGTGTAATATAATTTAATTTGGTTGCATTTGATTTGTTTTGTTGTTGACATTTTGTCTTTTAAAAACCACAGTTTTGGACACATCGGGGTGGCACAGCTCATTAAGCTTGGGACTCTGGGTTTCAGCTCAGATGGTGATCTTAGAGTCCTGAGATTAAGTCCCCCCTCTCCCACCCCCCATCAGTTTCCAGGAGCAGCATGAAATCTACTTAAGACTCTCCTTTGTCCTCTGCCCCTCCTCACCCAGAACAAACAAACATAAATATTTTTTTAAAAACACACAGTCTTACACAAAATTAAAAATTTGGACATTCTGAAAGTAAAATCATAGAGCATATTTTACGTAACAATTTGCTCAACTTATAGCTTCTTAATACTTAGGTTAGGTATATGGGATGGGCTACCTCCATTTTAACTCTTGTTCCTGGGTCTTGCAAAAGTTAGAAACAGGACTAGGGAGAAGTTATGGGTTCCCTAAAGGGGAACCAAGATGTATAAATAGAGGGGGGGGGAGAGAAAAACAGATCACAAACAACAGATGTCAATGAGAGCTGACAGCATGCCAACGGGAGGAGTTCTATCAAATGCTACTGTTTTCTGATTTCGGCACAGGGAATCATGGCGGCAGGGAGGAAAATATTAGAATAATGTTAGAAATAGATGATATTTACTAAATAGCATATATTTGTATTAGATTAGCTAAACTGTTAGGAAATATTAGAATAAGCAAGCTATGTTTTGACATTCCTGTCAGTCCGGTGTTTGATCTGAAGCTCGATGACCATGTCAAGGCAGCTATTGTGTCCCAGGCTCTGCCCTAGGCCCCAAGGTTTGGATCACTGTATGATTCCAATAACCAGCCGAAAATGCTAAGGACAAACAGATGAGTTCCCACTGCTGCAAATGCACACAGTGCAGAAATATCTTAACAGGCAGTCTAGCTCTGCTATTAAGAAAGCTCTGGGTCTATTTTTATATCAGAGACACACACGCTCAGAAAGCCATCACTGCAGGAGGTAATCTGGGAAGTTACGGGAGAACAGCCTATGGCCTTGACAGTTCAACTTCAGAAGGAAGAATTAAGCAATCTTTGCAACATAGATCCCCCAGATTTAATTTTATTTCATCTAATCAGTCCACCAAAGGCAAAAGGTGGAATTCTAACAAATTAAATTAAAACGCAGTCTAAGCTGCTCTAAAAAGCAGAGTTCACAAAACCAATTTTTCTCTGATTTTCTCTTTGAACCTGGAAGTTAAGAGGTCTGTGGGGGGAAAAGGATGCATCCTCTTTGATCAAAGTTATCAAATGAATTTATTCTGTTTCTAAAGGAATTAATGGCAAGAGAAGAGACAATGGCATTTTATCTCACTGTACAGGGAAAGAACGGGGCTTCATTTTCATTTCTTAAAAAATCTCTGGAGCCAGGCTGAGGCAAACGACAATAGCCCGCAGAGTCTGTAGGATTAGAATGCTCTGTTCCTCCTTTTCTCCCATCACCTCCTTTCCATAAAATTGCCCCTTACCTTCTATCAGTCTGTCTAAAGCTGGGGAATGCTACTGATATTATGTAGTTCCTCTAAGCAAGTCATACTCTGCTATCTACTAACTGAAGATTTCATTCATTCATTCACTCATTCACTCATTCAGTTTTAGAGAGAGTAAACGTGCACAAGGAGTTGGGGGTGGGCAGAGAGGGAGGAAGAGAGGGAATCGTCAGCTGACTACATGCTCAGGGCTGAGCCCAACACGGGGCTCGATCTCATGACCCTGAGATAGTGACCTGAAGTGAAATCAAGAGTCAGAGCCTTAACCAACTGAGCTCCTGAGGCACCCCAACTAATTAAAGATTTTTAAAACCAGAAAGAGACTTTGAGATCATCTTGAAACATCTTCAGTGCCCAGAAAATTACATAAGTGGGCCCTGAACTTCTTGGTAACAGAAAAAAATCTACAACCCAAATCTTTCAACTTTCATTTAAACACTCCTTCAGCTGTGTCATTCAGTATGGTCCTCAGGTACTATGAAGGGTGGGAGAGAGGTTCTTGGTAATCCACAATACATAAAGTCCCCATTGGACTCCAAATACTGGCTTCGTCCCCAAATCACCCAGAGAATTCTTTTGGGAAATGTTGGCTTTGTATTCTGACTGTGACACTTATTGGTTGCCGATCGAGGGCTGCTCCCTCACCCTTTTAGACTTCAATTTAAACATCCCTAACAGAGAGATAATCACAAAAGCACCTTGTAGGCTTGGTTAAGGATTTTATTATTTAAGATAAAATATGTAAAGTGCTTCACAAACTGTGAGAAAGTACCCAAAGGTCTGGGGTAATCAGCTCTAGGCCTACTGTAAGACACAATGTTTCTCCAAAATATTTCCTGGGTGGATTTTCCACATCCCTTAATCTGTGCTCTTTCTTCTCATTCCTTCAATATATCAGGTACCAGTCTTTGTCATGGGGCTTCAAAAATGAATGAGATGATGAAATGCAGACCATCAAGAATTCCACGGACTAGTACCAGGTATACAAATCATCACGGTCAATATGGGAGCACAGAGGGTGAACTTATGCCAAAATCCTTGGGAAGGCTGTATAGCGTGTGTGATGTTTGGATAGTTTTGAATCAGAAGTAGAAGTTCTCCAGACAGGAGAAGGAAGAGAAAAGAGTGGAAATTGGGGGCATTCTGGGTGGTTGCAATGGATTTGCTTGTTTACAGAAAGGCAAATAGCCTAAAAATGGCTGCTTTGTAACCTAGAACAACAACAACTAGAGCTATTTTTTTAGAATGACCTCTAAACGCTGCTTTTTAACCCACACTTATAGCTAGCACAATGACCTTTCGAGGTAGGTAGCATTATCTAAAGATTGCAGGTGAGAAAACAAAGGCTTGGAAAGGTTACTAACTTGCCGAAGATGACAGAGCTGGTTAAACAGGGAAGTCAGGTTGTGAGCTGAGGTCCCAGTGCTTTTATTTCATGTATCATATGGCTTTTCATAAACTGAGGGGTTTTAAGAGATGACTGGAAATGTAGGCAAGTGACAGAGTCTGCAGAACATCAAATACCAAAGCCAGGGAGCTTGGGTTTTATGCTATAAGTTGTGGGAATCTCTGAAAGATTGTTAAAGAGGTGTTTAAAAAAAAAAAATCAGTCTGGGACATCTGGGTGACTCACTCGGTTAAGCATCTGACTCTTGATTTCAGCTTAGGCCGTGATATCAGAGTTGTGAGATTGAGTCCCTCATCGGGCTCTGCATTGGGCTTGGAGTCTGCTTAAGATTCTCTCTCTCCCCCCTCTCACTCTGCCCCTCCCCGACCCATGCCTGAAGGCCTATGCTCTCTCTTTAAAAAAAAAAAAAAGAAAAGAAAAATCAGTCTGATGGCAGTGTATAGGATGGATGGGACAAGAAAGAGAATAGAAACAGGAAAATCAGTTTAAAAGAATTATTACAAAGGTCCAGGGAAGAGAAATAAAGAGCGGCTAAAACTAGGTGTTCATCTGCTCACTCGCCTATGTGGGTGCAGATCTCTGTTTTATTATTACTTTTTTTCTGTTTTATTAAATAAGGACTTTTACTGTCTCACATAACAGAAAGTCAAGAGGTTGGGCAGGCCCCAGGTTCATCTGAAGCCCTGGCCTCTTTCCTTCTTTCTGCTCCAGTAATCACTATCCTACCATGGGCTCCCCTCATAGACCCAAAATGACTACCAGCGGCCCTTAGAGGCCTGCATGCTTCCTTGTTCACATCCTACCAGAGAGGAGAATCTCTCCTCACACACCTCCAGTCTGACGGGGGTCAACTCAGAGAGCAGGAGTGGGGAACTACTGCTGGGGGAGCCATGGACTGGCTTGAGGGGAGTCAGGATTCTCCTCCAGATCTGGGCAGTATATGTTCCCCTGCGCCTTGCACGACAGGCAGAGCTCCTGGAACCCAATGATAGCTTTTTGAGGAAAGGGGAAGGGGAGCTGACACCAAATGCACAACAAATAGCGGTCGTGGCTGCCACCCAGCTTTGGGCATGGACACTTGAAGGAAATGACTTTCCATACAAGTCTGTCCCCAAACCAGTCTGCCTGAGGACATGCCCATGGTCAAGGCCTTCGACTACTCCCTCTCCAACTCCCTTTTCTCAAAGGCTCTTTGTCCACTTTATGAGAAAGGCATGCTCCCACCTATTCTAAATACTCCTATGGTGCTTTGCCTCAGGAAAAAATTCCTGGGGTGCCAAAAAAAGAGAGAAGTATTTAAAACACTGCAGTTGATTATAATGATGAGATAACAAATACGGCCATGGATCAGGTGGTTTCTGGTTTTTTGTTTATTTTTTGTTTTGTTTTTTTTAAAGATTTTATTTATTTATTTGACAGAGATAGAGATCACAAGCAGGCGTAGACTACAGCAAGCAGAGAGAGGAGGAAGCAGGCTCCCTGCTGAGCAGAGAGCCCGATGCGGGCCTTGAACCCAGGACCCTGAGATCATGACCTGAGCTGAAGGCAGAGGCTTTAACCCACTGAGCCACCCAGGCACCCAGTTTCCGGTTTTTTGAAATTCAAAGGAGACCCACTAAGGTTATCACCTGTTAGATCACTAAATATACATTTTAAAGGATAAGTCACAGTGCTATTTTTGATATATAAATTAGAAACAGTAAGATAGAAATGGAACTGGTGCCAAACCCCATTTTATTCTAATAATATGTTATATTGAACCATAGATATATGAACAGATTGGGGAAAACAATAAAAGTCCCATCTGTCTCATTAAGTGGTGCATTTCCAATAAAATAATATACTTTTATGTTTAATTTAAAAGGTCAATATACTTACAATTTGTTAATTATGTGTTAATAACAATTCTCATAAATTTTTTCAACATTTAAATATTTATGGCATCAAAATAAACATTTTTTCAACTTCAATTTATATTTTTGATTTAGAGAAGTGTGAAGGGTGAGCAGTGGAATATTGCCAAGCATTAAAATAGAGAACATTAAATGACAATCATAAGGTCAAGGAGAAAATATATACAATATTTAGCCATTAAAAAAGTGTTGTGGGGGGTGCCTGGGTGGCTCAGTTGGTTAAGCGACTGCCTTCAGCTCAGGTCATGATCCTGGAGACCGGGGATCGAGCCCCACATCGGGCTCCCTGCTCAGCTAGTAGCCTGCTTCTCCCTCTCTCACTCCCCCTGCTTGTGTTCCCTCTCTGGCTGTGTTTCTCACTGTCAAATAAATAAAATCTTAAAAAAAAAAAATCAATTACCTAAACCACCCAAGATAAAGTAAAAAGAGAGAGTTAATTCTGAGTTCTCATTACAAAGAGAGACATTTTTCTTCTTCTTTTCTCTTTTCCTTTGTTTTTATTGTATCTCTGTGAGAAGATGGATGTTAGCTGCACCTGTTGTGGTAACCATTTTATGATATAGGTAAATCAAACCATGCTGTATGCCTTAAATCTTTACAGTGAGGTATATCAATTATTTCTCAATAAAAGTGGAAAAAGTTCATTCATGTGTTTTCAAATGAATGATTCTATCAAATTGGCAATTGAGTCTCCACTCGATAGGTTTTTTAAATGCTATAATAGTTTTACTTTTGAATGTTGATCCTTACATTATGTTAAAGACTGTATCTCTTGAAACATATAAACTTATGAAAAATTCTAGATGTCAGCTTAAAAATGTGAAGGAGGGCATGTAGTATTTCTAAATTATTTTAGAGATACAAATCAAAAACGCTAATCACTACTTGTTTTTTTTAAAAAAATATTTTTTTTATTTATTTATTTGACAGAGACGCAGGGAGAGAGGAAATATGAGCAGGGAGAGTGGGAGAGGGAGAAGCAGGCTTCTTGCTGAGCAGGGAGCCTGATACGGGACTCAATTCCAGGACCCTGGGATCATGACCTGAGCTGAAGGCAGACGCATAAATGAGCCACCCAGGTGCCCCTAATCACCACTTATGTAAAGGAGACAACCAAATTGAGTTTAGGAGCAGCAGGCTGTGTCTCAGTGCTGGGCTGGTCACTCATAGAGTTCCATGTTAGTTGTGCTGGCTTTGATGTTCCCATAAACATCCAAGTCTAGACGACTTTTAGGCAACTGCAATTCAGCAGAGGAGTCTGGACTACAAATATATTATTTAGGGATCATACAAGTATAGAACCTGGTCAGATCAAAGGTATATTTGCCAATATTAAGAGAAAGTATGACAATGGAGAAAAACACCGGAATCCTATTTTGGGAAATAACACTGGCAAAGGAAACAGAAGAGAGATCAGAAAAGTAGGAAGTGACCAGGAAGTAGGAAGTAAAAGAGAAGGTTTTAAAAGGAACTGATCGGGGCTCCTGGGTGGCTCAGTTGGTTAAGCGACTGCCTTCGGCTCAGGTCATGATCCCGGAGACCCGGGATCAAGCCCCACATTGGGCTCCCTGCTCTGCGGGAAGCCTGCTTCTCCTTCTCTCATTCCCCCTGCTTGTGTTCCCTTTCTGGCTGTGTTTCTCTCTGTCAAATAAATAAAT
>PITA01029781.1:0-17433 GCA_004023965.1 Spilogale gracilis | reverse complement strand
TTTTTTTTTTTAAAGATTTTATTTATTTGACAGCGAGAAACACAGCGAGAGAGGGAACACAAGCAGGGGGAGTGAGAGAGGGAGAAGCAGGCTTCCTGCCGAGCAGGGAGCCCGATGTGGGACTCGATCCCGGGTCTCCGGGATCATGACCTGAGCCGAAGGCAGTTGCTTAACCAACTGAGCCACCCAGGCGTCCCAAAACACATTTTTCAATTTCAATATCTAATTGCATACAGACCAAACAGCTACAGCAGCTATAGCCACAGCCTCCTCCTTATGTTTTTTGTACTTGTTTTGCTTTTATACTTTCGCCTGCCTTCCTTCCTTCCTTCCTTCCTTCCTTCCTTCCTTCCTTCCTTCCTTTTTTCTTTCTATACACCCTTCTCCTTTAGAATTCCTTGCCAGTGATGGGTTTGGTGGTGGGCTTTTAGTCTTTTTGATCAATAACATGGGGGACCTGTTCCTAGAGAGTCACACAGACTGGATAGGGAATGGAGGTACTTGAGGTTTTTAGTTACTGGCTCAGGAGACTCTGACGTCTTTGGTGCTGGAGGCCACTAGGAGAGCAAATGCTGTTCCCAGGTAGATAGACTCAGGGAAGACCTTTTCCCATGCTTTGATAGCAATGCAGACAAAGTTACTGACTTCTTTGGGAGGTGAAGAATGGGAGACCCTCTGCTTTGGGTGGAGACAGTGATGCTCTTGTGGAGGAGGTGGAGAAGAGTATCTTGTGTGCTTTGTCTGGCTTCTTGAGAATGTTGAGTATTGATGTGGGGGTAGGAGAAGGGAGCATTGCCCTTGAAAGAGCAGGGACTTGAAGAAGAGTGAGAGGAGGATAATGGCGTCCTCTAGTGGTAATGAGGAGGGACTGCGTCTACCACAAGGGATCCCTCTTCCTGCCCCTTTTGCTTTTGTAGTGAGAAAGAGGCCTTCTGAGAATCCTCCTACCCACCTCACCGTGTCTGGAATGGAAGCCCCTTGAGTTTCTCATCATAATTATCTTTTTTTAAAAAAAGATTTTATTTATTTGACAGAGAGAAACAGCTAGAGAGGGAACACAAGCCGAGGGAGTGAGAGAGGGAGAAGCAGGTTCCGGGGCTTGATCCCGGGAGTCCGGGATCATGACCTGAGCCGAAGGCAGTCGCTTAACCAACTGAGCCACCCAGGCGCCCCTCCCATCATTATTATCTTAAGAGGAGGATCCAGAGTCAGATGAAGACGACTGGTTTTGTCCTCCGTTTCGGAGTCTCTGCTGTACAGAATCTGCGGCAGCCATTTTGCCACCTTTCTCTGGATTCGTAGAACTCTACTTTTCTCGCTTTGGGAGCTGGCGAGAGGGCCTCTTTTCTCATTACCTTTCCTTTGTCACTTTACCTGAAGTTCTCCTTAGGAATACAGAAACACGAGTTCTTCTCATACAGCCTGGCTGCTGGGGGGTTGGGAACTCAATTTTTGGTGGTGGAGTTGCTGGAGGTATTGGTGCCTTCACCTCCGAGGGCAAGGTGAAGGGCTTGAAAGAGGCGAATGTCCTCTTGGGAGGCTTCTCGGTGACTAGCAGCCACACAAAGTAGACAACGAGCTACTTCTAGGCAAGGAAGCTGATGAGTGTCTTTTTTGTATTTCACTGGAGAGCTGTCCCTTCTAAGCCATGGTGGACGTCTTGAAGAAGAAGCCACCTCCTCGGGCTTGCCTGTCTGCTAGGTGAATACAATCATGATGGGATCTCTGGCGCCGACCAGGTCAGGAATAAGAAGAGTGGTATCTTGGTCAAGTCTTCTCTTTTTCCTTTCTTTTACCTCCAAAAAGGCACGTAGGCCCTGGTACAGGTTCAGGAAGGGGAACTTTCAGGATGTCACCAGTAGATGTGGTGACTTGTACTAAAGATTCTTTTACTTTCCTAAAGACTCTGGGGATGCTGGAGTCTTCTCTTTCTCAGGATTTGGGGAAGGACTCTGGCTCTTGGTTCTTTTTTTTATTTTTATTTCTTAAGATTTATTTATTTGATATATATAGAGAGAGAGACAGTGAGAGGGAACACAAGCAGGGAGAGTGGGAGAGGGAGAAGCAGACTTTCTGTGGATCAGGAACCCCAATGCAGTGTTCCATCCCAGGACCCTGGAATCATGACCGCAGCCAAAGGCAGACCCGTAATGGTCAGAGCCACCCAGGTGCCCTGGCTCTTGGTTCTGATGGGAAAATTGAGCATGACGGTGCCTTCTCCCTCTCCTGACTGGGCAGGATTATCTTCTAGGGAAAGAAGAGATGGATTGGAGTCCTGTTGGTCTGTGGTATGCCTTCTCTCCCTTCTCTCTCTCCTGCTTTTTCTTCCTTACTGCTCTTTATGTTTGTTTTCATCTTGCTTCCTCATAGATGCCAATTTTTCTTTTCATTCTTTCTCTGTTTTATTTCTTCTTTGGGTCTGGGAAAGTGGAAAGTATTCCAATGTTGTTGTCTCATAGAAGAGGGCACAGTTCTCCCATAAACTAATGTTCTAGTGTTTTCTTTTTTCCATTCAAAAACCCAATCAGGTTGATTTTCATAATATGGGAGTCTGGATTCTCCAAATATATGCAGGAGAGTTGGGTCAGAGCCACCCTAAGACACTCACTCTGCTGTAACCCAATAACTAAGGTGATGATACTAAACTTCAGATGTAAGTAGTAACTTCCATTTTGGTTCAGTCCTCCACTTCCAGTGGGTTGACTAAACTCAATTACAACATGCTCTTCGAACCCAAAAATTTCTGTTACTCGTTTTTGTTTTTTTAAATATTTTATTTATTTGACAGAGAAAGACACAGCGAGAGAGGGAACAGAAGCAGGGGGAATGGGAGAGGGAGAAGCAGGCTTCCCGCCAAGTAGGGAGCCTGACGCGGGGCTCCATCCCAGGACCCTGGGATCATGACCCGAGCTGAAGGCAGATGCTTAACGACTGAGCCACGCAGGCACCCCATGTTACTCATTTTGTTATCCAAGGCTTTGTAACCTCTGGATTTACTTTGCTCATATCTGCTGATTTTTCTAGGCATTCTGCACATTTCAGCTACTTCAGTAGCTTCTGTTTGTTGCTGAAGCAGTATCTTTTTTTTTAAAGATTTTATTTATTTGACAGCGAGAAACACAGCCAGAGAAGGAGCACAAGCAGGGGGAGTGAGAGAGGGAGAAGCAGGCTTCCCGCGGAGCAGGGAGCCTGATGTGGGACTCGATTCCGGGTCTCCAGGATCATGACCTGAGCTGAAGGCAGTTGCTTAACCAACTGAGCCACCCATGCGCCCCTGAAGCAGTATCTTATTTTGTAGTTGTCCCACAGAAGACCACCAGGGTCATGTTGTTCTAACATTGCTCCCTTATTCCAGATGCTGGAGCTCTCTTTTTAGTTGCTTGAGACTTTCTCACAGCTGCATTGCCATTTCTGCAACTTCCTACACAATTATTCTCCTTTCCCTCTCTTTTCTAAGGTGTCAGACTGTATCTTGGCCTGAAGACTTTCTCTACTCCTCCCTTTATCTTTTTTAAAAAGATTTTATTTATTTATTTGACAGAGAGAGAGATCACAAGTAGGCAGAGACGCAGAGAGCCCCATGCGGCCTCAGATCCCAGGATCTGAGCCGAAGGCAGAGGCTTTAACCTACTGAGCCACCCAGGCGCCCAACTCCTTCCTTTATCTTTCACAAGAATCTCCCCCAGTAAATCTTTTGCACTTCTAACGCCTTAGTTCTGCTTCTTGAACGACCCAAACCAACAGCCAAAAGAAAAAAGGAGGAAACGTCCAAAGTAACCATCAACAGGTAAATGGATAAACTTTTTTTTTTTTTTAAAGATTTTATTTGTTTATCTGAGAGAGAAAGTGGACAGGGGCAGGAATAGAAAGAGAAGCCAACTCCCTGCTGAGCAAGGAGCCTGACATGGAACTCTTTCCCAGGACCCTGAGATCATGACCTGAGCTGAAGGCAGGCACTTAATGACTGAGCCACCCAGGCACCCAGATAAACTTTAAAAAGTAAAAAAGAGGGTTGCCTGGCTGGCTCAGTTTGTAGAACAAGCAGCTCTTGATCTCGGGCTGTGAGTTTGAACCCCATGTTGGATGTAGAGATTAAAAATAAAATATTTTTAAAAGTGAAAAAGAAAATGTTAACAGTGCAGATTAAATTTAAGTGCATTCCTTGTCTCTGTTACATTATGAAGAGCACAAAACAATTTAAAAATGAGGAAAATTCTGGGGTGCCTGGGTGAGTCGGTTAGTTGACATCTGCCTTTGGCTCAGATCATGATCCCTAGATCCTGGGATAGAGCCCCACATCCGGCTCCCTACTCAGTGGGGAGTCTGCTTCTCCCTCTCCTGCTCCTCCCCATGCTGTGCTCCTGCACACGTGTGCGTGTGTGCGCTCTCTCTCTCTCTCTCTCTCTCTCTCTCACAAATGAATGAATAAAATCTTTTGAAAAAAGAGGAAAATTCTTCCAGTATTGGAAAACTATTATCTCTTTCAGCAAAGAATACTATTCAACTCTTTAAAAGGAACAGACTGCTTGAATTTACAACATGAATGAATTAAAAATAAAAGGAACTAGTATGCTGAGCAAAAAATCTGAAAGTAAAAGAAGTAAATACTGTATGATTCCATTTATATAAAGTTTTAGAACAGTCAAAGGGATGGAATGGTACATAGGCCGGGAAGGGGCACAAGAGATCTTTCTGGGATGATAGAAATGTTCTATATATTTTTTTGTTGTTTTGAATTTTTATTTAAATTCTAGTTAGTTAACATATAGTGTAATACTGGTTTCAGGAGTAGAATTTAGTGATTCATCAGTTACATATGAAACCCAGTGCTCATCAAAAGTGTCCTCTTTAATACCCATTACCCATTTAGCCCATCTCCCACGCACCTCCCTCTATCAACCTTCAGGTCATTCTCTATCATTAAGAGTCTCCTTGGGGCGCCTGGGTGGCTCAGTTGGTTAAGCGACTGCCTTCGGCTCAGGACATGATCCTGGAGACCTGGGATCGAGCCCCACATCAGGCTCCCTGCTCAGCAAGAAGCCTGCTCTCCCTTTCTCACTCCCCCTGCTTGTGTTCCCTCTCTAGTTGTGTTTCTGTCTGTCAAAGAAATAAAATCTTTTAAAAAAAAAAAAAGAGTCTCGTGTGGTTTGCTTTCCTCTATTTCTTTTTTTTTCCTTTCCATATGTTCATCTTTTTTGTTTCTTAAAATCCAAATATGAGTAAAATCATGGTATTTGTCTTTCTCAGCAAATGATCTATATCTTAATATTGGTATGATTTCATGAGTGTGTGCATTTGTCAAAATTCATCCAACTACACATTTAAGATCTATTAACTTCATTGTATGTTATAGCACAATACAAAAGTACAAAAACAATTCTGTGATGATGTAAGATTTGTCATTTTGTTTTTGCAGATCTGTCCATTTATTTTTTTCCCCAAGATCATATTTATTTATTTGACATAGAAAGAGCAAGAGAGGGAACACAAGCAGGGGGAGTGGGAGAGGGAGAAGCGGGTTTCCCACTGAGCAGGGAGCCCGATGTGGGGCTTGATCCCAGTACCTCAGGATCATGCCCTGAGCTGAAGGCAGATCTTAATGACTGAGCCACCCAGGCACACACATCTGTCCATTTCTGTTCTACATACTTTGCAGCTATACCATTAGATATCTGCAAATATAGAATATTGTTGGTGAATGGAAACTTTTCTGCTCTTCTACACACACACACACACGCACACAAACGCGCGCGCACATGCACGCACACGCTGTGTCCTCCACACTCATTCCTTCTATTCTATTCTAATCTTCCATTTGCAGTGCTTCAGCATGTAGGCCTGTCTTGTGGTTTTGGGGTGAGGCTCACACCAAATCCCAAGAGGGGCACCTGTGGCCACAGAACCATCTGCGTGTGAATAACTAGAAGTCCCTACTCTGGTCACTTAGGGCCTCCATACCTCATGAACTTCCGGGTCTGGGTTCTGCTTAGAATCTAGCCAGTATCTGTTCCAGTAGGCAAAAAAAGTATCAGCCAAAACAAAGAACAGCCTGAAGGAGGTGGGGAAATGGGGGATTTTGAAAGTGCTCACACTCCAGCCCTGTGACCAAGAAAGGCTTGGTAAGAAGGGCTCATGGGTGCCTGGCTGGCCCAGTCAGTAGAGCATGTGACTCTACATCTCAGAATCCTGAGTTCAATCTCCATGATGGGCTTAAAGCTTGGTTTTAAAAAAAAGAAGAGATTACAAAAGAAAAAGGGCTCAGACCTCACAGATAGGTTCTAGGCAATACATGCTGCATACCTTAACTTTATGGTGGCCATGGCTCCTTATAGGGCTAGGGGGCCAGAGGAAGCTGAAGGATAGGGAGGAGAGGGTGTTGGCAGCCTGCGCCTGAGGTAGTAGAGACTTAGGTAGCAGGTGGCAGAGACCGCACCACAGAAAGATGGTGTAGAGGGAGGCGCCATTTGAAACTCCCAAATCCTGAACAGGGGTCTGTTGATGGGGTAAGGTGGAGATGGGGTGTGTCTGTGGTTACTGTTGGGCGCTTACACCCTTCAACTCCACCACTATAAAGTTGATGGACGTAACCACAAACACCGGTTCACATCCTGCAGTGTCACTCACTGGTGGGTGGACCCGGCTCCACCCAACTCTGGGCTTTTATTGGTCAAATTAAGGAAAAAACCGAGCATGAAAACTAGCAGGCTCCTTCCGATTGGATGATTGCTGTGAGCTTCCAAGTCAAAGTAGAATGTGCCTCATTCCTTCCCATTCTCTGGCTCCGGGGAACCCTATTAGGTAACAGATGCAAACCACGCCATTATTCTGACATCTCCACACAGTAACATCTCCTCCTT
The DNA here is from genome assembly GCA_004023965.1 of Spilogale gracilis. Lineage (NCBI taxonomy): Eukaryota > Metazoa > Chordata > Mammalia > Carnivora > Mephitidae > Spilogale > Spilogale gracilis. Next base: position 10,576 of record PITA01029781.1, on the reverse strand, counting down.
TCCTCTGCCATCGCCGCCGCCTTCAACAAATGTGTTCTTTAAATGAATGAAATGAGCTATTTTTTTTTTCTACAAAACGAGTTTCCTCACTGCTATAATGTGAGAAGTGTGAATTTAGGCGGTGAGGCGCGAAGCTGGCGAAGAGATTTCTTGCTGCCCGCCAAACCCGCTAAACCAGCAAAGACTCAGGACTCTCCCACTATTCTGGAAGCACCCATCTCGGGTTTCCCGCTGCCCGAAGGGAGTTTGAGTGACTTTTGGCTCCTCTCGGCCCCTGTAGCGTCCCTAGTTACTGCGCCCCTAGTAACCGCCCGCCTCAAGCGAGGAGCCGCCGGGTGGCCTGAGTTGGCGCCAGCTTCCCCGCCCCGGGCCAGCGCGGGCGCTCAGGCCTTGGCGGTGTGGTAATGGCTGCCTCTCACCGAGCGGAGACGCTGGAGGCCTCCAGTCTCCAAACCGAGGAAAATCCCTGCACCGGAGCGCAGGTCGCCCAGTACGAACACGAAGACCCTTCAGAGGCCCTGGCGGCGGCGGCGGCCTTAAAGGAGGAGGAAGAAGACGGAGAGGTGAAGGCGGTGCTGCCCGCGCTGGCGCGGGTAATGCAGGGGCGGGCCGGAGGCAGGGGCTGGGTGTCCGTGGGGCGCTGGCTGAAGGCTGGTTTGCGTCCCCGCTCGGCTGAGGGACCGGCTGGGAGACGTGGCGCCCAATGCAGCGCCGCCCTAGCCAGTAAACCTGGCCCGCCACCTTCCCTCTGCCCCCACGGAAAATACTCAAAACGGAAGCGTTGAAAAAATCTTAATTTTCAACAAAGAGATTGTAAAAATTTCTTGGAGAGCATTTATTTCTAGAGAGTATAGGGTACAGAAGTTTACCCCTTTTGCTCCAGCATCTGTTGGAAGTAGTTACTGCTTTTTCTTTTTCAACTTGGGGAAAACTGATGTACCCCATAGTGGATAACCCATAAAACTCAGGTGAATCAGCTGTGCTGTCAGATGTGTTTTATTGAACATTGTCATGAGAGCTGGTGTTTAAAATCATGTAAGAGTTCAGTGGGCGTTAAATACACAGATTAAAGTTAAGCATCCAGAGAAGCAAATTACTGAGGTTCCAGTTTCCTAAAGGACTCTTCAGGGTGAGAAAGCCTTTTCACTGATCAATTTTCAGTGTCAAATGTGCCGTGAACACCTGCCCATCCAGTAGAGGACTGAGTCTGCCATCTGCTCTATTCACTTAAAAGGTGGGAACATTGAACTTTAATTAGCAGTGTGCAGATATAAACCTCCTTAAACCCCAGTTAAACATTCTTTTTTTTTTTTTTTTTTTAAGATTTTATTTATTTGACGGGAACACAAGCAAGGGGAGTGAGAGAGGGAGAAACAGGCTTCCCGCCGAGCAGGGAGCCCGATGTGGGACTCGATCATGACCTGAGCCGAAGGCAGTCGCTTAACCAACTGAGCCACCCATGTGCCCCACCAGTTAAACATTCTTAATACCATTTGTCCAAAGCTTCTCAGATATAAAAGATTACAGTCTGTGGCCAATGAAATCACTGCATATTTTTTAATTCTAATCTTTTTACACTAAAACTGTTAATGAGAAAATCTGTAGCAACCCTTTTATGGTCAGAATTTCACCAACAGACAAACTCCCTGAGGTCCTCCAGAGTAAGGCAGAATGAGACCCTGAACATGAACCAGGGTGAGAATCCTGGGAACAGTTTCATTCATGATAAAGCTTCCCCACAACACACATCTCAGTACCCAACAAAGGAGGGAAAGTGATAGAGGAAAAAGATTTGAATGGAGGAAGAGAATTAGGAATCCTGGATTAGGATCCATTCTCTGCCATTTGCTGGGTGTAACTTTCTTCTATCTCAGTTTCCTATATGTAGAGGAACTGTAATAAATGCCTCTCTTGTCTCACCGGGATATTAAGAGAACCAAATGAGAACATGTGTGTCATATCTAAAGAACACTTTATATAAATCTATAATAATAATAACTGCCAGTGAGACTGTCATTTGAACAACTTACCCAAAGATTCAATCTCCTTTGGCTTTGCTGTGCCAGAGGAGTCAGTCATTTCTGTAGTGGCAAGCATGCTTCCAGAGTGCCCTGCTGCAAATTTGTATTAGAAATTTGGTACCGTAGGGGGGATTAGTTTATCTAATAAGCTAGTTTTTTTTTTTTAAATATTTTATTTATTTGACAGAGAGAAACACAGCCAGAGAGGGAACACAAGCAGGGGGAGTGAGAGAGGGAGAAGCAGGCTTCCCGCAGAGCAGGGAGCCCGATGTGGGACTCGATCCCGGGTCTCCGGGATCATGACCTGAGCCGAAGGCAGTTGCTTAACCAACTGAGCCACCCAGGCGCCCCTAATAAGCTAGTTTTAAAGGGACAGTAGCCTACCAAGTAAACAGAAAAGGGAGCTAAGCTACGTCTTAAGGATTTGACACTGTTCTAAGACTACCACAGTTGGAGGATCCAGAAGCAAACCTGAATGAGCTGCTTCAGTAGACCTGATAATGGGAAGGTACTGGTTGGAGGAAAAAGCCCTGCAAAGGCAGGAAGGAGTTCAGGTGCCAAGCATGTCTTCTTCGCATTAGTAAGCTCAGATAATATATGTGCACTGTAACAGGACTGATTAGAGGGGCCCCAGGGTGGCTCAGTTGGTTCAGTGTCCAACTCCTGATTTCAGCTCAGGCCTTGATCTCGGGTCTCTATCCCAGGGTTGTGAGTTCAAAACAAAACAAAACAAAACAAAACACTGATTGCAGATCCAAGTGTCACAGTAGGCTCCTTTTAGTCCTTTGGTTTGCCCAAGCCAGCCCCTTGAGCATGCTCCTTGAATCTAGCCTCAGTTGAAGATAGCACTCCATAGGCCTTGTTATGTGGTTGATGATAACATGGGAAAAGCAATATTCTTTAATTCACAGTTAAAATTTCACTGGCTTTCCTAATGGGGTAACCTTTCTCAACAAATATCAAGCAGTTATTAAGTGCTAGTTATTGACTGTTACTCAGTTGTGAGTGAAGCAGACATAGAGCACATTGTCACAAAGCTTCCAGTCTGGTGGGGAAGTTAGATAATACAAAATGAATAGTCAGATGATTATAAGATGAGAAGTGCTGGGAAAGAAATGAACAGACTTCTATGATTAAAAAAGGAGTAGCCAGGAACCTACTTAAATGAATTAAATTTGAAGTCAATACCTGGTAGATGAGAAAGAGCAACCATTTAAAGACTAGAGGTAGAAAAAGCATTCCAAGCAGAGGGAACAAACAGCATATGCAAGGCCCTAAGGTAGGAAGAGAAAGAGCTTTGTGTGACTGAGGGTCTGAAAAGAGAGGAGTGGGGGAAAGAGGTGAAGTTGGAGAGGTTAGCTGGGCCTGATCATTCGGATTCTTTTAGACCAAGATAAGGAGTTTAGTGTTTACTGTTGGTACAGCAGGAGGTCCTTGAAGACTTTTAAGAGATCTGACATGTTTCTGTTTACATTTTTTAAAAGACGACTAATGGTTCTGTGGAGAATGATTGGAGGCTTTGACAAAGTAGAAGTGAGGAAATTGGTTAGGAGGCTGTTGCAGTAATTTAGGGGCCAGTGGTGGCTTGATCCTAGTCTAGGAGAAGTAGCAAGAAATGGACGGATTTCTTTGGAATGGGTAGGATTTACTGTTAGATTGGATGTGAAGGCCAAAAAGAGGAAGAAATAAGAATGTTCACGTCCAGGTTTCTTGTTTGACCAGCTGAAAAGTAATGGCATTTACTAAATTGGGGATACCTTGGGGAGGAATGGGTTTATAAGCTGGGTGGGAATCAGGGCTTCAGTTTTTGTTTTTTTTTTTTTTTCTTTCAAAGATTTATTTATTTTAGAGGGAGAGCATGAGCTGGAAGGGCAGAGGGAGAGGGAGAGAGAATCTCAACCAGACTCTGCACTGAGCACAAAGCTGAAGCAGGGTTTGCTCTCCCAACCCTGAGATCAAGACCTGAGCCAAAATGAGAGTCAGACAATCAACAGACTTCGCCACCCAGGCACCCCAGGATTTCAGTTTTGAACATGCTAAATTTGAGATGCCTGTGTAACTACCAAGTAGAAATATGTAGAAAGCAGTTGGGCATATGAAACCATAGTCCTGTGTGGTCTGGACCGTAGACTTCTGTCTGGGAGTTCTAGCATTTTTTTTTTTAACATTTTATTTATTTATTTGACAGAAAGCTCACAAGTAGGCAGAGAGGAAGGCAGAGAGAGGAGGAAGCAGGCTCCCTGCCGAGCAGAGAGCCCGATGCCAGCCTCGATCCCAGGACCCTGAGATCATGACCTGAGCCGAAGGCAGTCACTCTACCAACTGAGTCACCCAGGTGTCCAGAGAGAGAATTTAGAGAAAGAAGAGAAAGAGAACTCTGAAAAACCTAGCATTGAAGGGTTGGCTGGCTGGCTCCGTGGGCAGAGCATGGGACTCGCAATCTGAAGGCCCTGAGTTCAGCACCATGTTGGGCATGGAGCCTACTTTAAAAAAAAAAAAAAAAAAGAATACACACACACACACATATATATTTTTTAAAGGGGGTCACCTGGGTGGCTCAGTTCTAAAGCATCTGCCTTCAGCTCAGGTCATGATGCCAGGGTCCTGGGGTTGAGCCCCACTTTGGGCTCCCTGCTGGGAGGGAAGCCTGCTTTTCCCTCTCCTACTCCTGCCGCTTGTGTTCCCTCTCTTCATTGTGTCTCTCTGTCAAATAAAAAAATCTTTAAAAAAAAAGAAAAAAAAAAGTGTGCCTGAGTGGCTGAGTTGGTAGAGTGACTCTTGGTTTCAGCTCAGGTCAGGTGGTGATCTCAGGGTTGTGCAATCAAATCGTCCTGCCCCATTTCCAGCTCCGCATTCCACAGGGAGTGGGCTTTAGATTCTCGCCTCCCTCTGCTCCGCTCCCCCCACTCTCTCAAAAATAAATAAATAAATCTTTTTTTTAAAAAAAGGGAAGAAGAATAGTCACGTAAAGGAAAAGGGAACACGGGGCACCTGGGTGGCTCAGTTGGTTGAGCGACTGCCTTCGGCTCAGGTCATGATCCCGGAGACCCAGGATCGAGTCCCACATCGGGCTCCCTGCTCGGCGGGAGGCCTGCTTCTCCCTCTCTCGCTCCCCCTGCTTGTGTTCCTTCTCTGGCTGTGTTTCTGTCTCTCAAATAAATAAAATCTTAAAAAAAAAAAAAAATTAAAAAAAAAAAAAAGGAAAAGGGAACAGAAGAGATTAAGTAGCAGGTACAGTAGTAGGAGGGTTATCACAAGGGGTGTAAGTTTCCCATTCATTGGTTTTAGTGATGAAGAAAAGGGTTAAATGCTGCTAAGCAAAGGGATATTTCATCTCCAAAACAGGAGGGAAAAAGAAAAAAGTTGCAAAAATAGCCTGTTTTGTAGATAGGAAGATGAGTGAGCTTCCCTCTGATGGTTTCTGTTTTCTTAAAGAAATAGAAGTGTTCTCATTGATTATTGGGGGGTGGAGGTGAGAGCATGTAGAAGAGCAGGGGAGAGTGAGAGCCACCTTCCAGAAGGAATGCGGGAAGTGCTAGCGAGACCAAGTATCCATTAGAAATTGTTTTGTTGGGGCGCCTGGGTGGCTCAGTTGGTTAAGCAACTGCCTTCGGCTGGGGTCATGATCCTGGAAACCCTGGATCTAGTCCCACATCGGGCTCCCTGCTCGGCGGGAAGCCTGCTTCTCCCTCTCTCACTCCCTCTGCTTGTGTTCCCTCCCTGGCTGTGTTTCTCTCTGTCAAATAAATAAAATCTTTAAAAAAAAAAAAAAAAGAAATTGTTTTGTTTTGGGGCACCTAGGTGGCTCAGTTGGTTAAGCATCTGCTTTCAGCTCAGGTCATGATCCTGGGTTCCTGGGATCAAGCCTAGCATTAAGCTGCCTGCTTAGCAGGGAGTCTGTTTCTCCCTTTCCCTCTGCCCCTCTGCCAGCTTGTGCTCTCTCTCTCTCAAATAAATAAATAAAATCTTAAAAAAAAAAAAGAGGGGTGCCTGGGTGGGTCAGTTGGTTAAGCAGCTGCCTTAGACTCAGGTCATCATCCCAGGGTCCTGGGATCAATCCCTGCATCGGGCTCCCTGCTCAGTGGAAAGCCTACTTTTCTCCCTCTCCCTCTGCCTACTTGTGCTCTGTTTCTGTCAAATAAATAAATAAAATCTTAAAAATAGAAAAAAAGGCAGGAAGGCAAGAAAGAAAGGAAGGAGAGAAAGAAGAAAGAAAAAGAAAGAAAATGAAGGAAGGAAAGAAAAAAGAGAAAAAGAAAGGAAAGAGATTTAAAAATTGTCTGGTTTTGGGGGGGTGGCAGGTTCCTTTTTTTTTTAATTTATGTATTTATTTGACAGAGATAGAGGAGGGAGGGGCAGAGGGGGAGGAAGAGAAAAAGTCTGAAGCCAGCTCTGCACTGAGCTGGGAGTCTGATTCGGGGCTCGATCTCACAACCCTGAGATCAAGACCTGAGCCAAAATCGACAGACACTCCATCAACTGAGCCACCAAGGCACCCCAGAAATTGTTCAGTTTTTAATTTAGTATTAATATTCACAAAACATTCTTTTTATTTATATTATTTTAAAATTTAACTTATTTATTTTTAAGTAGGCTCCACCACCAGAATGGGCTTGAACCCACAACCCTGAGATCAAGACCTGAGCTGAGACCAAGAGTCAGATGCTCAACCCACTGAGCTCCCAGCTGCCCCTCTTTTTATTTTTTTAAGTTATATTTTAATTGTGGGAATAATATATGAACACATTCTCCTTTTAAAATTTCAAATGCTACAAGGGCTCCTGGCTGGCTCAGTCAGTAGAGGATGTGACTCGATCTCAGGGTTGTGAATTTGAGCCCATTTTGGGTGTAGAGATTACTTAAAAATAAGATCTTAAAAAATGTCAAATGCCTCAAATAAGGCACAGGCCCTTTTAACACTTTTCCTCCCAGAAAGAAAATCTGACCCTTTCCCTGCACTGGTAGCCACTGTTTTGAAACCAATATATAGTCTTCTGGACTTTTTTCTGTTTTCTGTGTACGTAATATTTTAATATAGGGTCACATTTTATATATGCATATTTTTCTGCAGCTTGCATTTTCTCTTACATTTATTGGGGTTTTATCCACGTTAGTATATGTAAATCTATCTTATTCTTAGAAATCTTTTCAATGCAAAGAAGTTTTGGGGTTTTTTTTAAAGGTTTTATTTAGGGGCACCTGGGTGGCTCAGTTGTTAAGCATCTGCCTTTGACTCAGGTCATGATCCTGGAGTCCCAGGATCGAGCCCCCCATTGGGCTTCCTGCTTAGCGGGAAGTCTGCTTCTCCCTCTCTCACTCCCCCTGCTTATGTTCCCTCTCTAGCTGTATTTCCCTCTGTCACATAAATAAGTAAAATCTTTTAAAAAAATAAAGATGTTATTTATTTTTGTGACAGAGAGAGATAAAGGGCACAAGCAGGGAGATCAACAGGCAGAGGGAGAGGGAAAAGCAAGCTCTCTGCTGAGCAAGGAGCTGAACGCAGGCCTCTATCCCAGGACCCCGGGATCGTGACCTGAGCCGAAGGCAGATGCTTAACTGACTGAGCCACCTAAGTACCCCACAAAGAAGTTTTTAAATAAAAATTCCAGAACTGCAGATGATAGTACATAGACTAGAACACAAATAATTATGAGTACTGATTACTAATGAAGCAACATGTGCTACAAGGAGTCATTATGGAAGTGGGTCAAGCCAGTCTAAGAAGATTATCCTCTAATCTGGTGGCTACATATACAAACATTCCATAGAAGGCTGAAGAATTAAAGGGACAGGGTGTTTTTAGGTTCTTGGAAAATAATGTCCTCAGCCTACGTTACCTGATTTACTGAATATTTTCTTTTGAGTGGAGATAATTAAAGATGACATTAGAATTGGAAGTTACTTATTAACCATTCACCTGTTTCAGATAGAACACTGTGAGATCCATTTATCTGAAAAATTAGAAATATTAAACTGAAATGGAAAAAGCACCTAAGTAAAGTTTGTGAGACCTGTGCCATCTCATCAGAAGCTACTTATCCTTCTATCAGTTTTTTTTTTTTTTTTTTTTTAAGATTTTATTTGACAGAGAGAAACACAGCTAGAGAGGGAACACGAGCAGGGAGAGTGAGAGAGGGAGAAGCAGGCTTCCTGCGAGCAGGGAGCCCGATGTGAGGCTCGATCTCGGGTCTCCAGGATCATGACCTGAGCCGAAGGCAGTTGCTTAACCAACTGAGCCACCCAGGTGCCCTCTTCTATCAGTTTTCAAACAGTTTTTCCAGGTCCAAATACATTTTGTCTTTTTTGTGAAAATGATTTTTATAAGACCTCCCTTTAAGGAATGTTCTAAAGAATGAATGAAGAGTGCATAGATGGTTTTGCCAAAAACAGTTCTTTGGAATATCCTCCTGGTTTTTATTATTTTTGGAAAATAAGCACTTTCCTTAATACTGAGTAGAATATAACTCTTTAGGGCAGCCAGTATTTCTTCAAAAGATTCAATTCCCCCTGTGGAAGCTTATTTTTTTATTTTTTTTTTTTTAGCTTTTATTCATTCATCCAACAAATACTTATTGACTATCTGCCATTGGCCAAGAACTTTCTAGGCACTGGGAATACAGCCATGAACAAAGCAGACAAATCCTTGTCCTTGTGACACTTCCTTTTTGGTAGGGACAGGCATACAATACATAAATAAGTAGGTAAAGTCATGTAGAATGTCAGTTGGTGGTGAGGATTTATGAAAAAAATAAAGCAGAAAAGAGAAGCTGACAAGGAGTGGGGGGAGAGGTTGTAATTTCAAATAAGGTAGTTAGTGAAGACCTTGTTGACAAGGTGACATTTCATTAAGATCTGAAGGAGTAGACAAGTAGGCCATGCAAATATCTGGAAGAAGAACACCCTAGGGAGAGGGAACAGCAAGTGCAAAGGTCCTGAGGTGATTTTCCTGATCTGTGAGCATTGGAAAAAATGCAAACTGGAATCAGCTACTGCTACTAGAATGAACTATTGCTGCTGCCCAGAGGAAGAACTGTTGCTGGGGAGGCTCAAGCAGATAGAGAACTAACAGGAAGGAATAAAAAGTCCCTTCCTCTTCCAGCCTTGCAGTTCCCCTCTAGTATTACTTTTGGCAGAGTCTAGTGGGGAACAGCTGGCAAAGCAGAAACACTCTGCAGAATCCCATCCCCAGCATCACATAACAGGGCTACAAGGGTGACATTGAAGCCCCTTTTTCCTTTTGCTCCCTACATTCTCTCTGACCCCCCAGATTCTCCCATTCTTTGACTCACCTCAAATATCACTCCCTCCGGGAAGCCTTCCTTTATCTTCCAAACTCAAACCAAAGCTCCCTTTGTTTGAATACCCTTATCACTTGGTCTTTGTATTTCTCTTGACCACTTTTTCCTTCATATCAGTCCTCCTCTCCCTGCTTATTTAAATGTTGGTGTTTGCCAGCATTGCTTTCCTCAGGTTTTTGTCTCTCAATGCTCCATTCTCCCTAGTCAACCTTACCCACATCCAAGGATGTACCTGTCACTTCTGTGTGCACTGCTACCTGCCATCTCTCCCTCTCCAGCCCAGCCTTATTACCAGCTCTCCACATACATTCTCCTCCTTCCCCCTTCCTCTTTTCTGGACATCTAGCTGTCCTAATATCCCTTCAAATTCAGCGTGTCTAATGGCAGCACCACCATCTATCTACCTAGACAGATGGCACTCCAAACAGAAATCTTTTTACTCTCTTGCCTACAACTCAGGCCATTATCAAGTTGATACTTTAGCCTCCTTAATCTCCCAAGGCAGCCTCCTTTCTTTTGTCCCTGGAGCTGGTTCCTTCATTTTGCCCTTAATATCTCTCTAACTCAGACCTTTGCAATACCCTATTAACTACAGCCAAACTTACCTCCTTCACTCTCTCCTATTTGCTACTAGAGGACTCCTTCTGAACGTTACTTATGTAACTCCTCTGCTCACATCCTTCAACTTTCCTGTTGGCTATGGCCTGGCCATCTGGGCTCTTGGTTAGGCCTCTGGACGTACCTTTTTCACCTTGTTTCCCACCGTCCTCTGGGTTCCATATACCCTGTTCCCGCCACTCAGACTACCTCTCAGAGCACGTAATGCCGGTTCTACCTGCAGCTAAAAAAAAATCCCTCCTGCCCTTGAGAGGAGTGGTGTGCCTTTGGAGCCTAACAGCTCTGCTACTTACAAGCTGTGTGACTGCAGGCAGGGGCACACCCATGGGGCTACACTGCAGGAGCCCAGCTAGGGGTGGGTATTGGGCTGTGTTTTAGCTGGTTTGCAGCAGAAAGAACTGTTTTTCTTCATCTCAGTTAAAACTTACAACTCAGAAGGACGTTCTTTATAAAGGGTGGTTTGGGTCTGTCCTGTTAATAGTGTGTGATCTGGGAATTTAACCATATTTTGTAAAATAAATTAAGTAGCATTTATTTCCTGGCCACTTGGTGTTTCTCTCTCATTATTATTATTATTATTATTTTAAGATCTATTCACTTATTTTAGAGTAAGCGGGGAGAGAGAAACTCCAGCAGACT
>PITA01029780.1:0-17429 GCA_004023965.1 Spilogale gracilis | reverse complement strand
TAAAGATTTTATTTATTTAACAGAGAGAAACACAGCCAGAGAGGGAACACAAGCAGGGGGAGTGAGAGAGGGAGAAGCAGGCTTCCCGCTGAGCAGAGAGCCTGATGTGGGAGTCGATCCCAGGTCTCTGGGATCATGACCTGAGCCGAAGGCAGTCGCTTAACCAACTGAGCCACCCAGGCGCCCCAACAGCAGGCTTTTCATGTTAGATTGACTTTTCCATTCTGTGGCCACCATGGTGAACTGAGCTCTGCGTTTGACTCTGATCCTTGAAGCTGCTTTACCTTACATAATTAATATTATTTTGCATTTCATTGATCTTATACGGATTAGAAGTAGCTTGAGGAGGTTTTTGGTAAGAAGAAAAGTCCTACCCAAGTTTGAAAATTAACCAAGGATGGGCTGCCAATGTAAATATGAATATATTTAATATATAATATATGGTTACACATTATAACATATACATATATATTATATATACATATATGTTGTGTAGCTATATTATTATGTTTATTTAAATAATATATATTTAAATTAGAGTAAAAGCTGCCTTAAACCATGCTTTGTGTCTTTTATAGTCTTTTTTTCTCCTTGTAGTGGTTATTCAATGGGACTAAATAGCACAAAGAACAACTTCTGTATTAAAGTAATGTGATTAAATTAAGGCTGAAAATACATAACACTGAAAATTGGGTATTGAGAATTTTTGGTCAAGCTCCTCAAAAGATGAGAAATTTTAGTTTATTTTTGTTAAGTTGATCTATCCAAGGCTTCCCGTTCTACTCCTGGCTAGCAACTTTCACTATGTTTACCAAAGAAAGGCTTTTGGGTCATTTGGAGCACATTGGGGGTTCCAGCTTTCCTGACTCTTAAGAACTAACTTCCAGCTTCCTGTGGACTCTTGAATTCACAGGCTGCCCTGCAAGTTGGGGGCCACGGGGAGAGGCTACACCAGTGTCGGGAGGTCATGCTGCTCACTTACAAACCCATCCCCATGCAAGTGGATGGGGAGCCCTGTAGGTTGGCCCCAGCTATGATTCGGATCTCCCTGAGGAATCAAGCCAACATGGTGCAGAAGAGCAAGAGGAGAACATCCATGCCTTTACTCAATGAGTGAGTCTGCCCCTTGCCTATCTTTGTGAACACAAACACCATGAAGAGAACACCAAGCATGTGCATGGTCTAGGGGCCTTATTGTGTCGAGAAAGGAACAAAGTCCAAGAAACAGCAGTTCCTTGGTCTCTCTGACATATCTTTCCTCATGTTTATTACACAGTGACCACACTATTCTTTTAGAAATAGCTATTGTATTGTATATGAGATACATAACTCTTCATTGATCACATTGGTATATATTTATTGGGTATGACAAAATCAGTGAGAGTGATTCTAGGGGCCATAAAATGCATCAAGATAAATATGTTCTGTTTTGTTTTAAGAAGGCATGCTGTTGGCCTCCTTTCTACCCAGGGCACTTGGAGAATGTTGGTTTCCCCAGTAGCAGGAGGCGGGCAGAGCTAGATGTTTGGAGCTCACCTCTTTCCATATTTCATCCCCTCATGCCTGTTAGTGAGTTATCACTTTTCTTATGCCCCCATATTGGGGTCCCATGGACACTGGTGCTTCAATCAGTTTTGCCATTCTGAGTGGCATCCTATTGTCTAGATATAACCTAGCTCACTATTCCATACTTAAATAAAATGTATCCTTCTTGGACCCTTTCTTTTCCTAGGTGTTTTAATGAACTGATTTGAGATAAGGAAATAATAACTAGATATTTAGTTTATATATTCCTCTTATAGTACCCCTTCATCTAATTTTTTTAATGGGGATGTCTATCTGGGGTTGAAAAAGGGAATGGAAAAGGATGGGGATTTGGAGCCTCTTTTTTAGTATCTTCTCTATATAATGCCCATATGCCTAATCTAACTCAAGGTAAGGCCATTTCTGGGCTCAGCCTTGGGCCATTATTCTGTCCCAGGGAGGGACCTCCAAGGTGCTACTCCTGTTTGTGGCCTGTGGTGCATGGTTAACCATATGTCCTGAATGGCTGTTCCTGCGGTGCCTGTGACGCAGGGCATGCTTTGCCACGTATCTATGGCGCCCCTGTGACCATCTACAGGAGTGCCTAGAAGAAACCAGTGACACAGGTGCCACAGCTCACTGCCAGAACCTGACTTCAGCTCTCTTTCTGAGATGGCGTATGTTGAGGAGTGACATTAGACAGGGCTCTTACAGTGTCTGCATTTTTGGCATCTGCTTCTAAGTCTGAAGCTGGTGTGAGAGAGCCTCTCTCCTCTGCTTTCCCCTTTTCCAGAGTCTCTCTGGACATCAGAGTCACTCAGCACTCTCCCCAGATCCATTATCCAGACAGCGTATTCAGTTACATTCCTTACTTTGTTACATTTTGCAGCTAGTGAAACTCCTAGCTTATTCCCACTGGTTTTCTTTGCTCCTTGCCGTTAGCTCCTATTAGGCTGAATATACAACTGCCAGGTTTATATGTTAAGAAGGTAGGATGTCAGCAATAGTATATGGTTGACCAGATGCTCTCTAGAATTGTTAGCGTTAATGCATGAACCAGTGGTTGGGGAGAAAGCTCTGAAATACTAACTGAAGAGCCATCTTGGAGATAGTATGTCAGCTCTGTTGTTTGGGGTCACTTGTGGATAGTGAAGAAGCTATAATAAAACTCAGAGTTGTTAATACCTACAGGCAAAGACCTCCCGACCTCCTGCCTGGTGGTGCTATATTTAATAACCTTATCAGACACGAAATTTTTTCCAGGTGCTTAGTATCAGACAGCTCTTGCCCTTGAACTGAGAATTTGTATTTGATCAGCAACTATATTGTCAGGAATTCATTTTGGCTTTCTTCACGTATAAAAAAGCAAATATAAATAGTTGTTTTCTTTTCATACTTGGGCTCTGTACGCCGGATGATGCGAGGACATAGCATAGATAGAGCCTCAGGGTGTTTCGGGGAAACAGCCTCAACTCACAACTAGTGACTTCCCACCAGGGGGCAGTGGTGTGTCCACCTAAGCAGCCTCTGGTCTCAGGAAACCCCTGAAGGACAATAAAGTGCTTTTCAGTTCCAAGGACATTCATAAAACATAACAAAGATATTTATTACTACTGATGATGAATATCAAAATACTATATTTTTTTTTAGAAAATCAGTGCAGATAGCACATTTTCAAAGGAAAACCAAACACCTTGTCATGAGTATTAAAAAGTCAACCTTGGGGGCGCCTGGGTGGCTCAGTTGGTTAAATGACTGCCTTCGGCTCGGGTCATGATCCTGGAGACCCGGGATCGAGCCCCACGTCGGGCTCCCTGCTCGGCGGGAAGCCTGCTTCTCCCTCTCTCACTTCCCCTGTTTGTGTTCCCTCTCTTGCTGTGTTTCTCTCTGTCAAATAAATAAATAAAATATTAAAAAAAAAAGTCAACCTTGATTGCCCTCCCTGACTGCTTTTGTTCACCCTCGGCAATTAGGTTTCTTCTTTCTATTTTACTAAAAATCCTTCTTTCGAAATCTGACTTCTTCCACTGGATTTCCAGGTGGAGTTTCCAGTTTGAGCATTGCCTGGCCATTAAGACAAGTTTTCTACAAGTTCCCTTCAAGTTTCTCCAACTTTTCTTCAGCCTTCTACAAGTTTTCTTCAACCTTCTAAGTCCTCTAGGCTTTTCTGTTTGGTCACAGTTGTGCCAAGTTCCCTTTTGCAGCCAAGGCAGAGAGATAATTGAAAGATATTTCTTTATTTTCTTCTTTCCTTCCGTGTTTTCCTCTTTCGTTTTCTCTTTCATCCATCCTTGTTTTCTGCAACTAACAGTTACTTCTGGTCCATTTGCCCATCTTCTTTCAGAAGAAAGAGAACTGGTTTAAAATGTCTGGAGAACTCATTTAGAAACCTCTGTGTAGTGATGAGGGTGGGGGGGAGTAGGGAGTTAACGGTGACTATTTGAGAATCGAGTACTGTGGTTCCATCATCCACCGGCTTCCTTTTCCACTTGAGCAGTGGCGTTCCTCACGGGTTTGCCTTTCACTAGGAGATCACATCTGTACCCCAGACTTCATCTGTGACTGATAAAGGGGTACATTTCATGTCTGTGTCTTCTGTCCCAGCATTCCTTCTAAAAGCTGGAGACTCGTACCCAGATGTCTCAGCTGACATCTTTATCTGAATGTTGCCTACCAACCTCAGACTACAGGCTGAAAATGGGCTTTTAACTCTGCTCCCTTTGCTTTCTCTGCTCAGCAGCCCATGAGCCCTCTTCATTCACATTTGTTTACAAGGAACCCTCTACCCATTCACCATGCCCCTACCATGGAGTCCTCGGAGTCACCTACACTGTCACACACCCACATGGCCTTGGAGGCCTACCTTCTATTTATTTCCCATGTCTTTTTTTTTTTTTTTTTTTGGTAAAGATTTATTTATTTCAGAAAGGGTGTGGAGGGGCAGAGGGAGAGAATCTTCAAGCAGACTCCCCTCTGAGTGCTGGGCCTGACATGTGGCTCGATCCCATGACCCTGAGATGATGGCCTGAGCTGAAGCCAAGAGTCTGAGGCTCAACCATCCAATCCAGCTAGGCACCCCTGTTTCCCATGTCTTTTACTCACACCCCCCCCCCCCCGCTGGTAATAGAGCCTCTGTTGAAAGGCTATCTAAGTTACCTCACCTTGGCATTGCTAAACAATGCTCATGAGTCCTAGCTTCTGATGTCACTGCCCTTCACACAATGCTTTCTCCAATAGACTAATTAGAAAGATCTTTCTAGAAAAGTTAAACTTGTATTCCTTAGTCTTGCAGAACTTTTGATCATCGCCATCATCATCTTCTTCCTGCACTCCAGAGATGATAGTTCGTCTGGAGCACTGGCCTGCCTCGCACATCCCCATCCTTTTGCACTTCTCTTGCTCTTCTTGCACTGCCTTCTTCCTGCCTTTTCGTCGGTTAACTCTTGCTCAAGTTCAAGACTCCATTGAAATGTTACTTACCCTAAGAATCCTTTTTGGTCTACTTCTAGCCATTAGATACTCCTGTTAGTGTTCTAGGATACGTTCATCACACAATTATCAAGAATAACATAGTTCTTGGTTTACTTGTCTTTCTTTCCCTCTTGGAGTTTTCCTCTTAGTGTCCTCAGTGCCTACCTGAGACATGGTTAGGTGTTGAATAAGTGGCTTGCACATGGATCAGATCGATAATCCTGTAGCTATTAACGTTGCTCTGAGATTGCATCTAAAATAACATAGATCTAAAATCCATGAATATAAAAGTAATAGAGATAATGTCTTGATAACACCTCATGTGAATAAAAGGAAGATACATACTTAAAAATTTCAAGATTTGGGGGCGCCTGGGTGGCTCAGTGGGTCAAAGCCTCTGCCTTCAGCTCAGGTCAGGATCTCAGGGCCCTGGGATCGAGGCCTGCATTGGGCTCTCTGCTCCATGGGGAGCCTGCTTCCTCCTCTCTCTCTGCCTGCCTCTCTGCCTGCCTGTGATCTCTCTCTCTCTCTCTCTCTCTGTCAAATAGATAAATAAAATCTTTAAAAGAAATTTCAAGATTTGGTTCACATGGATTGGATAGGTGGGGGAATTCCCATGAGAAATGGTTAACTAGTAGACCCTCATGATGCCACTAGATCTTCATTTATTAAAAAAAAAATTATTTCCAAAAAAATACTTCATGGTCTATAATCCCATTTGCTATTACCATATAGAAACTGAAGGGCTAGACCCTTGTGTTCAGTAGACTGCCACCTCCCTGGTGGGACAGGACCATATTTCATTTTATCATGGCTTATGAATGTATTCAAAATAAGAACTACAATGAATATCATCCCCCCAAAAATTAATAGAAGAGATTCATCTAGGTTCATATTCATGTACTAGTAACATGGTACCCAGATACATTTGATGACTATTCAAAAGGCACCTTTGAAAGAGATCAGAAAATTTAAAATTTCTTGGGTGTTTAGGGAGATCTTGCACTAGCTGAAATCCTGAGCCCACTGGTAATTAAGACTACACTGTGAAAGGCAATCATATTATTTAGGAGCAAGATTTCTAGTTGGCAAACTTTGAATTGGGCAACTTGATTGACTGGAGTCTGTCATCCTGGCTGCTCAGGAGTATCATTGGTTGTAACTGATAGTCCTTTGAAAACAAGGGATTGTTATGTGAGAATTTACATGCCCAGCAGAAAAGAGGGATGGGGCGCTATGCCTACTACAGTTACAGCGAAGCTCTTCAAATCCTCTGGGAGAGTGGAGAGAATAATTCTGTAAATGTGACAACAAATTTAAGTTTAGTTTCTTAAATTTTATGTTTCATCTTTTCAATAGCTACTGAAGGTTCTTTCCTTTATAAAAGAGAAAAGGGTAAAGTCTCTGGTTTCCCTCTTCTACCAAGAGTATGAGTGGAATTACAGCATCACTGTGATGAATTTAGGCTTTCTTGGTATTACCTTCAGAGTCATTAAGGGTTTTGTTGAGCCACGCTTTTCAGGATGGTTGTCTTTTGACACAAATTTCCTACAGAGCTCTGGAATCAAGAGGACTATGTTAAAGGATTAAATTTATTTATGTTGACTCTCCTCAAAATGAGTTTACAGTGCCAGTCTACCCCTCTCTAGTGTGTCTGTGTGCGTGCGTGTGTGCACATCCCCTCCTTGGATGTCTCCGCGGGGATGCCTCCCGCCCGCCTGCAGCCCTGCCGCGTGTCCGTGCTTCCGCAGCATCCGCCCCGCCCCGCGCTGCGGTCCGCACAGCCCTGCCATGTGCCCTGTGGCTTCATTGCTATCACCGGCTTTTTGGATTATGTCCGTGGCTGGCTGGATTTTCCTTTTCTTTTCATTCACTGTTTGGTGACGCGCTCATTTAATTTCTGTTTAAATTTTGTGTGTCTCTCTTTCTCTCTCCTGGCTTGTTCCCTGTCTGTGCACGCTGTTGTGCTGACTGTCTTCGCTGCCCATCCCCTGCTGCCTCTAGTATCCATCAGGTGCCCGCTGCCGACCTGCGGAGAGTGTCTGCTCCCCCTGGCTCCTTCACCACGTGAGTACAAAGTCGGTCCGTTTCTACATTTTGTCTAGCACCCTCCTGTCCTCCTCAGGGTTAGACTACCTGCCTCCTTCTCCCTCGCAGGTCTGCCTCTCACACAAGGACCCGCCAGCCCCAATTGCCTCCCTGGCCCCTCTGTGATTTGAGAAGGGGCTGTTCAGTTCTTTGTGTTCTATTTGTTTCAGTCCTCTAAGGGTTTAGGCCTCAGTTTTTGATGAGCTACTTTAGGGTCTATAATTGCATAGTGTTGTATAAAATTTCATACTAAGCACTGTTTTTTTATGGAAAGTTTGTAATAGCCGTAGACCATTCTATTATCTGTAGCTTCCACAGATACAACCATCTGTAGATCGTTGAAGGAGTGTCCTACTGCCCTAAGTTTGTGAACAGACCCCCTAAAATCACGTGTGCAGTTTTGAGTGCATGCTCATGCCTTCGGGCATTAGTTGGGCAGAGAATCCATGGCTGTAATAAAAGATGAATAACTAAAAACTGTCTCTGAGTTAGCAAAACACACTTCATTCACAGTTAATAATTTGTACTTAATATATTCTATGCTTTTATTTTTTCTGGTAAAAAAATATCTTTTTTTAAAGCACTTTGAGACTTCTTTTTTATCTTGTGGCCTCTTTCTTGCTTTTTCTTACAAATACTTAGCTTTTGTTCTGGTTAAGTACTGGTACAGGTGTTTGACATTAGCTACTTCACTAATTGCTCTCCTGACAGCCTCTGTCACACGTGCTGTTATCTCCACCCATCGTCTTGTGGGGAATTCGGTGCACAGAGTGGTCAGGAACTTGCTCAAGGTCAGACAGCTAACGAGTGGTAGACTAGGATGCAAACTCAGATGGCGTGGCTTCAGAGTTCCCACCTTCAGCAACTTACAGTTTGCCACCTTTCATCTATAAGGAACCCGTGTATCTCTTCAGCCCTACTTGAGTCATTGGCTTTTCAAGGATTTCTTTGTTGATCCTTATTGTGGTAATTATGTTCTCATTGAGTCCACTATTGATATACTTGTTATAGTTCTCAAAGTTTAAGAGGGTGGTATTAATTACAAGAGCTCTTTGTGTGTGTGTGTGTGTGTGTGTGTGTGTGTGTGTTGTGCAGTAGACTTAGGCTACTTGAGATCATTGACCATATTTTAGGAATTTTTGTGTCCCCAGCCCTGATCACAGATCTTAACACAAAGTATTCTGAAACCGAACGGAGTTGTTGGTTGGCAGAATGAATGAATGAAGGAAAGAATACATCTCTAACTGAATTGTACAATGTCTATCATCTAGGAATATGCCAAAATGATTCCTAAAGTTCAATCATAATCCTACGTTCAGTACTAGTCTTACAGATACACATTTATTCATTCATTGTTCAAAAACATTCTTTGTACCTGCTCTGTGTTCACCATTTTGTGCTTGGGATCTAGCGGTGAGCCCAATAGAGAGCTGCCTTCATGGAACTTAAAACTGAGGCCAGCAAGTCAACTGAAAAATAACATTTAATTTTCAATTTGGAGGTTATTCTGCGGGTATATCATACATTCTCCAAAAGGCCTCTTCAATAAATGAGAGTCCAAGGAATGGCTTTTAGTGATTTTGAGAAGCTATATTTATAGAGGTCAAAGAATCAAGAATATCACCAATAGAGATACATGTGGAATTTGTCCCATGTCTATCACAGTTTTAGTCACATAATTTAAATAAGACTCTTTTTTATTGGTTCCAGGTGTGCATACTACATTAAGGTGAACTGTCACTGTTGTGTAGCAGGTGGAACACCTAGGTGTGGCCACTTTAAAACTGAAATGTTGATCTAAAACATTTTCTATCTATATATGATATATTAAATATTATATATTATACATTTTATAGTTATATATCTCTGAAGTATTTATATAATTAGTATATTTATGTAATAAAACTTAGAGTATTTTATTTTAATTTTTAATTTTTAAATCATTTATTTATTTTTGTAAGATTTCATTCATTTATCTGACGAGCGAGAGAGCACATGCAGGGAGAGAGGCAGAGGCACAGGGAGAAGCAGGCTCCCTGCTGAGCCTGGGATCATGACTGAGCCACTCAGGTGCCCCTAACTTAGACTATTAAAAAAAAAAAAGATAAGAAGACACTGTCAAGGAGCCTAGAGTAAAACCGGGACCAAGCAGTGTCTTTACATATTATGGCTTAACAGTGTTGACCCCCCTCTCGTGCTGCTGTTGGCTATTTTTAGCAGTGTTTAATAATCACATTAATGTGTTGCTTTGGTCCTCATGAAAGTCAGGACCCCAGTATCTTGGACTAAGCTTGTCTGATTTTTCTTTTTTTTTTTGATTCTTGGTCAGCCATTTGCTGCTTAGAAAAATTCTTCTGTAGATGATCTCTTCTGAGGAGGAGCTTCTCTTTCTACTGTTCCTATAATAAAGGTTGGTTTCCTAAACCAACTTGCATGGTCTTTATTTCTAACTTTCTAAAAACTTTTTTTTTGGGGGGGGAGAAGGTCATGGCAGTAGCCATGTAATGTGTGGGTCCTTAGGGATGGCCATATACTACTAATGTGTGTGCACATGGGAAATTCCATCTTTATAAAGAATTCTGAAATTTTACTTTAGGTCATATATGACCACATATGAATCCTGATTTTTATTGAAAAGTATTTAGTGCTTTATCCAATAGAACAAAACTAAACAAATATAATATTTTACCACAAATCTTGTATGTGTAACTTAATGAATTATTGGAGTAATACTCAAGTTAAAAAATCTTTATAATCAAATGACTTCATAGTAAAGTCCTCACTGAAGGGCACCTAGGCATGCTGGATTTTATAAATTCATGAATATTATAAATTTTATAAAATCATGAATATTCTTGTTAAATGTTCCAACTACCAGCTCCTGTTCAGCTAATGCCAGAAATAACAGAAAGGTATGTAATTGTAAAATATCTTTCTAGAACTTTTATCCTCACTAGCTGCTTATTGAATTCCAATTTGTGCCTGTTCTCCACCAAAATGAAATAAGGTAAACCATTTATACCTAATTTAGTCAACTTTCATCTTTGAAAAAATATTGAGTGCTTTCTTTAAATACCAGGGGTTCTGTGGGATTCAGAGATTATAAAGCTAAGGTTTCTGTCCTAGAGAAATTGACATGCTAGGGGTAGATCTATTTTGTTGCTTTCAATACAATTACAGTACCATGCAATAAGCATCCAAGTACAGATTCTGGTGTATTTCCATGTGAATGACTGAGTATTTATTGCATTTATTTTAATCTTTTTAGTGCTTAAAATTAACATACAATAATTGACTTTCTTGGTATACAGTTGGGACTTTTTTTTTTTTAAGATTCTATTTATTTATTTGACAGAGAGAACACAGCTAGAGAGGGAACACAAGCAGGGGGAGTGAGAGAGGGAGAAGCAGGCCTCCCGCGGAGCAGGCAGCCCGACGCGGGGCTCGATCCCGGGACTCCGGGAACGTGACCTGAGCCGAAGGTTAACGACTGAGCTGCCCAGGCGCCCCTCCAGCTGGGACTTTTAAGATGGGAATAGATAGATTCATATAACACGCATCCTAGTCAGGATACAGAACTGCTTGCTCCTCCACCCCAGAAAGTTGCCTACTCCCTGCATCTCCCATCCAGCTCTGCAACCACCAATCACTATAATCTTGTATTTTTGAGATTGCCACATAGGTGGAATCATACAGTATGTAACCCTTCACAACTGACTTCTTTCAATATAACATCTTTGAGATTTATCAAAGTTGTTGCTACATCAATCACATATTCCTTTCTGTTGCTGGGCAGTAGTCTGTTGTATGGATGCTTGCATTTATTTACCCATTTACTTGTTGAAGGACATCTGGGTCATTTTCACTTTTAGCAGTCATGAATAGAGCTGCTATCAAGTTTTGTGTAAATACAAATTTTCATTTATCTAGGTTAAGCACCTAGGAAGGGAATCCTGGGTCACATGGTAAGTGTATGTTTAACTTCATCAGAAATTAACACACTATTTTCTAGAGGCAAATTTTGCATTTCTAGTGTACGAGAGAGAGAGAGTTCCATTTGTTTAACATCCCTGCCAGCACTTAAAAATTTTAATCATCTTGGAACACTGAAAAAATAAAATACTGTAAAAAAAATTAATGATTATAATAAGAATAGAAAAACATTTTAGTTGTTTAAACATTCTAATGAGTGTCTTTTCATTATTTGCCATATATCACATACGACCTGATGAAGCATCTACCCAAGTATTTTGCCTATTTTAAAATTGGGCTGTTTGCTTTTTCCTGTTGAGTTTTGAGAGTTTGTCATATATTCTGGATGCAAGTCCTTTGTTAGAGATGTGTTTTGCCAGTGTTTTCCCCCGGTGTATTTTGTCTTCTCATTCTCTTTACAAAGTCCAAATTATCAAATTTTTCTATATAATGTGTTTTTGGTGTTATATTCAAGAACTCTTGGTTTAATCCCAAGTCATAAATACTTTCTCCTTTGTTTTCTTCTAGCAGTTATAGAGTTTTGCATTTTGCATTCAGTTCCATGATTTGAGTTAATTTTTATATAAGATGTGAAGTTTAGGTTAGTGTTATGTTTTGTTTGCTTTAGATATTCAATAGTTCCAGCACCATTTGTTAAAAAGACTATTTTCCCCATTGAATTGACTTTACATCCTTATCAAAAATCAATTGAATATATATATGGGGGTTTATGGATATATATGAATGGATAAATATAGATTTCTGCACTTTCTATTCTGTTCCATCGATCTAGGTATCTGTGTCTTTGTCAATGCCATGTTCTTTTGGTTACTGTACTTTTATGTTAAAACTTAAAATCTAATTGTGTTACTTTTTCACTTTATTCTTTATCTTAAACATTGTTAGCTATTCAAGTTCCTTTACCTTTCTACAGAAATTTTAAAATAAGCTTGCCTATAACTCCAAAAATTCTGCTAGAACTTGGGAGTTGTATTGAATCTGTAGATCAACTTGGGGACTGTGGACATCTTTACTACAGTGAATCCATGAATCTTCAATCACTACTTCAATCCATGAATACTGCATTGTCCCTCCATTTATTTTGTGCATCATTGTTTTGTAGTTTTCAACATACAGATCTCGTACATATCTTGTTAGATAGGTGACTGTGTTCAATATGTGTTGGTTTTCAATTTTGGTTACTGGTCTATAAAAGTAAAATGGATTTTCTTATGTTGACCTTATATCCTGTGGCCCTTACTGAAGTCACTTTTGAGTTCTAGGAGTTTGGTTGCATCCTTGGAATTTTCTAACTAGTCACACTTGTTATTTGTGAGTAGGAGTGATTTTCTTTCTTCCCGATCCATATGCATTTTATTTTTTTCTTTTGCCTTATTGCAGTAGCTAGGATTTCTAGGTTGATGCTGAGTAAAAATGGTAACAGTGGATATCCTTGCTTTGCTTCTAATATTAGGGGGAAATCATTCCATTTTCTCACCATCGAGTATGATTGTTAGTTGTAGATTTATTTGTTAAAGTACTTTATTAGGATATCTGGGAAAGATTAGGGATATTTGGAGTTATTTTTCCTCTACATATTTGTTAGAATTTGCCAAGAAATCACCTGGGTTTCAAGGTTTCCTTTTTCCCTTTTTAACTGTAAGTCAATTCCTTTAGGAGTTGTAGGACTACTCAGGTTATCTGTTTCTTTATAGGTGAGTTTCAGTGGGGTGTGTGTGTGTGTGTGTGTGTGTGTGTGTGTGGCTTTTTGAAGTTTTGGAGGTGTTGCCAGTTTTATTCCAGTTGTTAATATATGTCGAATTATTGGTAGTATTTCTTATCTTTTTAATGCCCTTGGGATCTGCATTGATAGTTCCCTTTTATTCCTGTTTTTAGTAATTTGGATCGTCTCTCTTTGTCATTCTTAGTAAAGGCTTATCCATTTTATTAATTTTTTTTTGAAAAATCAGCTTTTTATTGATTTTTCACAATTGGATTTCTGTTTGCTATTTCATTGATTTATGCCCTTATGTTATTTTTTTTTCTGCTTGCTTTGGGCTTATTTGGTCCCAATCCTCACTCCCCACCCCCCACCTCCCACCCCAGTTCTTTAAAGGAGAAACTTAATTTTTTAAAAGATTTTATTTCTTTACTTGAGAGAGATGCATATAGATATTCAGGGAAGGGCAGATGGAGAGGGAGAAGCCGGCTCCCTAATAAGCAGGGAGCCAGACGTGGGGCTTGATCTCGAGACCCCGGGAGCATGACCTAAGCCAAAGGCAGATGCTCAACCCACTGAGCCACTCAGTTGCCCCCAAAAGCTTAATTACTTAAGTAGGCAGTTGACTTGATTGAGTTCAGGTCACACATTCTGATTCACTTTTTGAAAGTTGTAGTTAGAATGTTAATTCTGTTTTCAGAGTCTTTGCGGTGCTGTTCATATCTCTCTCGGGTGTGTATGTACCACCAAGTTACCAGGGTGGGATCTGGGTGGTTCTATGCGGTCGTTTAGTTCCTAAAGTCTACTGTACAGATGCTTAGGGCCATATTCACCCCTTTGCAGCCTAAAGATGAACCTGAGAATTCATGAACATCTTTATGGAGCTGTTTTCCTGAGCCCCTCCTTCTCCGATATCATCCCAGCCCTTTGCTATTCCCTAGGGCTTCCTTTTTTTGGTCTTCCAGCCAGAAATCTAAGGCTTTAGTTACCTCGCTCTACTGCATATTTTCTGCAAGTGTGTTCGTG
Source organism: Spilogale gracilis (assembly GCA_004023965.1). NCBI lineage: Eukaryota > Metazoa > Chordata > Mammalia > Carnivora > Mephitidae > Spilogale > Spilogale gracilis. Next base: position 3,628 of record PITA01029780.1, on the reverse strand, counting down.
TCCAGAACCAAGCAATGATATGACAGAAAGAAGGAGAATAAAAGCAATGTTTGTTTATCTGGTCCTCTTGGGACCACTGCTCCTTTTATCAGAGAAGAGAGCTCTCCTCCATTACAACTGTAAGCCCCTGAAGGCCTTTATCAACGTAGCTGCGGGGGATGCTGGGAGGTAAGAAAATGGTAAGGGGAAGATAGATCTGAATTTTTCTGAGCACTCAGAGTCCCTTTCATTTCCTGAAGCCAGAGCTCAAGGGCTCTCTTACAGCTTGCTCTACTGGCAATTGGTGTTCATTTCAGGCTTTCTGCTGCCTGGAGTCTACACCAGGGTTTATTGGAGGGAAAAAGACCGACAAGCTTACCACCATTTGATACTATTTTATATTCTCATCTTCTTCTCTAATCTGCTGCTATCATTTACTTTTCAGAGTTCTCAAATAGCTACTTCATGAATCCTGTCCAGATTTCATAACTGCATTCACTTGGGGGGGGGGGGAGAAAGAATGGTGTGTGCTTACTTACGTTGCCCAGAACCAGAAGTTCTCTACTGCCTTTTAAAAGCAGAGAGTTATGATACTTATTTTCTCCTCTCCCTCTGCAGTTTAGTACCATAGCTAACTCAGCAAAACAAATCTGCAGAAAAACCGCTGTATTTTGAACTACAATCAACATATATTCAGTGTAACATGTCATCTTTCACAACAGTTACAATTTAAACATAAACAAGATATTTCCCACTGCTAAGTTGTGTGGATTTGCTTGTTACCTTGGGGAGGGCAGAGTTTTGGGACATAGATCCATGAAAAAAGCATCAATTGTCATGTTTGACCACAAGCTGAATATGATTCAGCACTCTAAAATCGGTTTCAATAAATGAAGTCTTTATGGTAAAGGATGAAAGTAAATTGATTTTTGTTCCAAGGAGAGAGAGAGTTTTAGTAAGAGAAAGAGAAATAACTTTGATACATCTTTTTTTTTTCTTTTTTATGGTTCCATTTTAGGTTGAGTTTAAGAATTTTATTCTTGAGAAACTACCAGAACTTTCTTGACTGAAGAAAACACAAACTGGTCAGAGGTAGTTTAACATTCATGTGCAGGGCAGCAAAGTGAACTAGTTGATCTTTGGAAGAGCTTTTTAAAAATGCTATAATTCTATCCTCCCACTAGTCTCATCAAGTTTTTTGTTTTAATATTTTTATGTATTTGTCGAATGTGCTGTAAAGAGCCTGTTTATTTTATTTATTTAATATTGGCCCTTTAGTTAGAAAGTAAGACTTGATGTGCTTTATTCAGAGAGCCCTTCTTGCTTCCTTTGCTCTTTACCTATAAACTGGACTTTACTACAAGCTATATGATCTGGGAGTAACAGAAACATTGCCAAAGTAGAAATTTACGTGGATGCCTCTGTAAACTGTGAGGGCTACCTCTCAAGTAGCCATGAAGATCCGTCATACATACTTGCCTGGGAATGAATAAAGCTGACGGTGGCTAACACACAAACCTTTTTGAGAACATCAGGATGAGAAGCACTCCTATTGGACCACTTGAGCCTCTAGAAGACTGTTTCATGTCTGGGGCAGAAATCTGTCCAGATTCTGATTCACAGATTACAATTTTTAGGTCGTACTCCTATAACCCAAAATCAATTGCAAGGTTACCCAAAGTATCTAAGCACTGCAGAAATTATAAATATACATGTTGCTAAGGCTTTTGTTGTTATTGTATCCCAGAGTGATTATCTGAGTGATAGGATTATGCATAATATTTTCTAGGCTTTCTGTATTTTCTGATTGATTTTAGTGAACATGCATTACATCCATAAAGAGAGAAAATTAAAAGTTCATATTTTAAAAAGGACAGGAGAGAATAGCTACATCCACAGAACAGAAAAAAAAAGTGCCATTTGCTGAATCTCAGAGTCAGCTAAGGAAACATCAGAGTTGGCTTCAGGCTGGCTGGAATGCAAAACTCTGTTTACTGAACCACTGAGCAGAGGAGACTGCTAACCAATTGTCTTTCCTTTCTCTTCCTCCCAACTCTCAGTGATTTCACTTTCCCTGTCCAGTTTCTTGACCTTTAATAATGTCAAAACATCATGCTTTCCTCCCAACTTATGATCCCCTCTCTCCTGGTTGCATAAAACAGATAGAGCGACCTGAGAACTCCAAGGAAAAGTAGGTTAGAGTTGCTTGAGCTTCATCCCCCCATCACTTTTCAAACTTGAGTCCAGGCTGAGAGCTTCGATGAAGGTGGTTTTCTTCCCTGTGCTGTACAACTTTCCCCCAAGCGTTGCCCCACTCCACCTGAGCTTTTATCCCCATTCAGATGACCAGAGGGTATCTAGAGCCTTAAAGAAAAGAGGTATCGGAAACAGACACAGGTCTCTCACTGGAGTGTTTTCCTCCTGATTCTGTAGCACCCCCATGGAAATTCGCTGCTGTTTTGAGTATCTACAGGGTTCTGCTTTCGTTTGTATGACATTGACCAAGTGCTAACCTCTTCACATTTTAGTTATTGAAATATTAAAAAAGAAATGCAGTTATTCCCCTGGATTTCTATCAGCTCTGAAGTTATGTTATGCTAAAATTCAGGACATGACCCTAGACTATATGAAAATCTGCCCCAAAGGAATCTAAGACTTGAAGCAGGCAAGACTTCCCATAGGACATGACAGGGTCATCCTTCATCCTTAGGACTGATCAGGGAAGCCGGGCCCTGTACTGCTTTGGTACATTTAATTGGCTTTTCTCCTTGCACTCCATAAGAACACAAGTGGATTTTTTCATTTATCCAGAAAGGTAATATGTGTCTGATGCTATGCTAATTAGCACCTTGACTTGTGATTGAATTTAATATCTCAATAGCTGTTTGTGGTAACAGTTGTCATTATGCCCATGTACTCCATAGGCGACAAGACTGAGAATAAGAAATATTAGGAAACTGAACTAAGAGTATATGCCAGAAAGTGATAAAGTTAACGCCTGAGGCCTCCTGCTTTGGAAATGACATTTAAGACCCTAAACGCCACTGGTGCTCTAACTTCTGATAACTTTCCTGTGCGTGTGTTTATTTTCATGTACGTGATTTACATATTTTATTCAGTCACACTCGGTTAACTTCTTCCCTTTTTAAGAAAACTTAGAAATAATAACTTAAGATTCAGCTTTACGTGTTTCAAATGTGTGGCCCTTTCGTATTACAGGTTTGCGGTTCAAGGGTTATAAGAAAAATGTCAGAACGACAGACCCCTACTAAAATAGGTTCTAGTACAGCTAAAGAACTGGGAGAGACTTAAAACTGTTCGTGATGGTGTCTGGCCTGTGGACGCGGCCCTGCAGGAAGGGTCATGCGCTCAACTGGGTGGTTGGAGGGAGCCCGTGTTCTTCTCGCAGTGAGGTAAATGCAGATGGCGGCCTCTGGTACACTTATGTAAGGCAAATACATTTAGGACTCCCTCAGCATTTAAAATTATATCTCGTTGCTTTTAAAATTTATTTTTGGAGATGAATTATTCATGCCTGCGTAGGTGTAGAAACAGTCTTAGGCTTACGAGTCAGCACTTCTCGTAAAGTAAAAGGTCACTTCAGACCTGAAGGGAATATTTACTCAGGTGTTGTTGGCTTGAGGGGCTG
>PITA01029779.1:0-17470 GCA_004023965.1 Spilogale gracilis | reverse complement strand
GCATGGTGAGAGAATGAATGAGTGAGCGTATGAGCCGGTGAGCAGGGGGAGGCCTGGGTGAGCGGGTGCTCGGGGGAGCGAGTGTGCAGGGAGGGCGTGTGCGGTGAAACAGACGAGCAGGTGTGCAGATGAGTAAATGAATGAATGAGTGGCTGGGGGAGGGGCACCCCAACACCCCCCAGGGAGTAGTTTGCCTTTTTACAAACAAGAGGCGCCTCTTCCCAAGGACATGGTCTCATAGGCAGGTGACCCTGATGGTGAAGGCCTTACCCAGGACAGGGTCTCCGAGCCTTTCTGACACATGAGGCCATTGGGCATGGCCAGCCCAGGGCTTCCTAACTGGGCCGGGGTGAGGCTGCGGGCCCGGCCATGTCCCACCCACCGTGCACCCACCCCACGGGGAACTGCCACCCACAGGGGGCCCAGAGGAGCAGGGGCTGCCAAGAGGGACCACTGCCACCAGGCACCAAGGTCCCCGTAGCCAGACCCCTACTACCATGCCTGGCATTTTTCATGAACGCTGGGACCCTCACCCAGACACTGTGAGCGCTCCTCCGCCCAAGCCTGTGGGTGAGAGGCACCCTCCGCCCAGCCCTCCTGCTCTGGGTGCCCCTGGGAGGCACCTCGTCTGGGTCTGGCCTCTGCTAGGTGCCGAGCCTGACATTCCACAGGCTGGGCACCCAGGCAGACCCCAGAAAGGGGGCTCCACGGGGGCTGCATGGGGGTGGGGGCCGCTGTGAGTGCAGCGGGGTGTCCTGGCACCCGAAGGAACCCTCACCCCTCCCTCTCCCAGCCCCTGACCAGGAGACCCCAGCTTCCAAAACACCTCCATTCAGCAATTTGGGAGGTGACCCCCGGAAGGCCCAAGAGAACAATGATGGAGACAGATGAGGGGAGCCTGCAGAGGTAGGAGTGGGAGAGCTCAGGAAGGAGGAGTCAAGGTCACGAAAGCCTCTAGAAGAATTGTAATTACAGCCGCACATGCCACGTAGCTCGGCCTTCTCACAACTCTGGTCCAGTCGGCAGGCTGAGCTCTCAGCCACGGCCGTGGCTGCCCCGCCTAAACGGCCCAGGGGGGCCCAGCTGAGGGGTGCGGGGAGCCCAGCCTCAGCCCCGTGCTCCATGGCCCATAAGCATTAACGAGGTCCTGGACGCCCGGCCCCCTGCAGCCACACTCCACTTTGGTTTCCCCAAACGGGGGTGAGAAGCTCCGAGGCCGTGGGAAGACCTGAGCTAGGGCGGGCCCCCAGGGAGTGCTGCGGGCACAAAGGGAACTCGCGCGCCCAACCTCCTCCCCAGCCTGCCTCCCTGGCAAAGGCCCAGCTCCTACCCAGCCCTCCAGGCCCACCTCTGTGGCCTCCAGCGGTGTGGACGGCCCCCTGCCCTGTCCCTTCCGAGCCGCGGTGTGGACGGCCCCCTGCCCTGTCCCTTCCGAGCCGCGGTGTGGACGGCACCCTGCCCTGTCCCTTCCGAGCCGCGGTGTGGACGGCCCCCTGCCCTGTCCCTTCCGAGCCGCGGTGTGGACGGCACCCTGCCCTGTCCCTTCCGAGCCGCGGTGTGGACGGCACCCTGCCCTGTCCCTTCCGAGCCACCCTGCTGTCAAAGCCATCTCCACACACACCCACGCTAGCTAGCCAAGGGGCGGGGCGCGGGCCCCGCTAAGCTCTGCCCGCCGAGGAGCCAGCGAGGGACAGAGGTGGGAGCACGGAACACGCACCCCGCACACGCCTGAGGCCCCCACGGGGAGTGATCTCTTGGGGACCCTAGACCAGCCCCTGCTCTAGCCACAGCGTCCCCCACCACACGCAGCGCCCCTCCCACTCGGAGCCTCAGGCCCTGCAGCCCCAGCAGGCAGGTGGGTCTCTGAGCAGAGTGTGGCGTCAGCTTGGGAAGGCACTCCCCCCGCCCGCCCCAGCTGGGCCCGTGACTTCAGGGCCGCCCAACAGGCTGGAAGGATCGGCAGCAGGCAGCGCGCCCGCCTTCCGCCCCATCAGAAAACTTGCCTCCCGCCGGCCCCAGCACTTGTTTCTATGGTAACTTCCCAAGGTCAGCAGCAGCCCTGCTCCAAGGGAGACAGAAGGCAGCCCGCACCTGCTCTGCAGGCTGGGGGTTACTAAGGAGCCCGTGTGGCCCCCAGAGCCGGGGACCGCTGCAGCCAGCCTTCCTTCTCAGAAGGCTGACAATCCCCCCACACGCACGGCCCCATGGAGCACGGCCCACCACGGACAGCCCTAGAGACGAGGCAAATGCCGGCGGGACCTTCCCCGCTGCCCCGCCCTGCCCTTCTGTGCCCTGCCCAGGCCGCCCGACCCCGGCCCCACAGCAGGGCACCCACCAGCCCAGCACACGAGCGCCACTCACCCCCGCAGGCAAATCGACAGCCCGTGCTGATGAGGCGCCGGACTCCCTCCCGCCAGCGCCTGATTCATGGAGAAGCTTATCAGAGCCTGCCAGGGCTGCTAATGGGACAGTGACCCGCAGCTGGGCCTGCCATTACCGTTCATTACCACCATGATATCCTGTAATCCGCAGTCCTCTGCGCCGGAGGGGGGCTCGGCCTCCTGTCTGCAGGACCCCGGCGCCCTGCCGGGAGGGGCGACGACAAGGGACAGCTCCCCAGGGGCAGCAGGTGGGGAAGAGAGACCTGCTCCCACCCCTCTTCCCACCCTGGTCACTGTCTCCAGGACACCCTCCGTAGCTCACCCCAATGTCCTCTATCACCCCAGGACCCTCCCTGTAGGCCATTCCGTCCCCACACACCCCAACTGAAGTCGGCAGGCCCAGCCGACACCGCAGGGCACCCAGGGCTGAGCCGCCTCGGGCGGGGCAGCTCCGGACACCCACTGGCTGCCCCTTGCTGCAGCTCTGAGGGCACCATCCAACAGGAGAGTAAACCGAGGCACAGACGGGTGGTGGGACTTGCCCGCGGTTACACAGCTCAGGAGGGGCCCAGCCTCGGTTCGAGCCCTGTCCATGGTGGCATCCCACCCCCAGGCCAAGAGGCCTCCCGGGCCCACGGCTGCTGACATGGTGCCCGGCGGTTCCCCCTCCACCCCCGTCTGCCTGACCGGGTAGCAACCAGGCCGCTGTTCTCAGGGCCACAGGGGCCAGCAGCTGAGGTCCCTGCCCACGGGGCTTGTCCAAGCGGCCCCGAGCCCAACTCAGGCAACACCCCCCCAAGAAGCCACAGACGACATACCTAATGAAGAAGGAGGCTGCTGCTGACGGGCCCGGGGTGCCCGGGGCCGGGGTGACCAGTGCGGTTGTGCAGGGCTCACTGAGGCCCCACGTCTTCGACATGCCGTCAGATCCCAAGGTGGAGGCGCCATCCCGGACCGTGTCTGCCACCGCCACGGCGGCCACTGCCGCTTCAGCCTGGCGGGAAGGAGGGAACCCACGTGAGGAACAACTTGTGCGGGGGAGGCTGAGCCGCACGCCCCAGAGCCTCAGCATGCTCCCCGGGGCCCCGCACACAGGGGACCGGCCAGCCAGCGGGGCCCACGGAGCAGACGTGGGCTCGCGCCTACCCAGGGCCCAACTTGCCAGCCTCTCCCACATCGGGTTCCAGAAATGCCGTAGGCACGGGGGTCAGGACAGACGGACGGGGGTCCCTGTGCCCCTCAGCCCCGGGTCATCCACCTGGGAGTGCCCAGAGGCACGAGCCAGGAAAAAGCCACAATAAATAAATATTTGTCGCAGGCACTAATTACCCGGTGTATGATAATGTATGATGTCCCCGTCATCTGAAATACTACTCTGGCATTTCCAACTAATTAGCTAAAATAAATTCTAGAAAGGAAGACAGCCCCGTAATGAAGCACAAATGTAATTGAATGATCCCTAAGTCGGCGTCGGCGAACTTGAGATCCGGCCACCATATATTCCATTTATGTGCACTTGTCAGGGCCTGGACCCCCACGCCAGACCTGTCCCCTGCCAGAGGGGGTTGGGGAGGGGGCTGGGGCGCAGCCTGCCTCGGCCTGGCCACTGCCCCAAGGGCACCCTGTCCCCAGCCTCCGAGGTTCCCCAGGCACCACGCCTCCTCCCCAGGCTTCCAGGGTTTCATGTGGCCCCAGGAATTGTGGACAAGCATTGCCCGTGGCGTCCTCTGGGCCCGCCTGGAGAACCAGGGTCCCCATGCTGACCAGACATGGGCCTGCCTGTGTCCCTGGGGGTTAGGAGCCGGGCAGCAGTCATGTTCTGGAGGGCCCAGCGTCCTTGGGGGTCTCCCAAGTGACACGGCCAGAGAGGGCTGTGTGGCATGGCAGCCCAGGCCGCCACACACCCCAGGAAGACCATCCCGAAGGAGGTCCTGCCAGCACGGCAGGGCAGGGGGTCTCACCCCGCCCAGCCCGTGCTCAGCACCAGCTTCCAAACCCCTCCCGGGACACAGTAAAACCACATCTGCAAAGGAAGGTCACAGAGAGCCCCACACTTTAAGCTAAAGGGAAGACACATGACACCCCGGCCCCGGGCCCCGGGGCTTGGAGGATACGTCAGTAGCAGAGAAGGGTAAACCTGAAACAGCTCAGGCCCTCACCCACCACACCCTGTCTCTGCCTTGCCTCTGCCTGGAGGGCAAGAACTCCTATGCAGCCCTCAGAACCCAGCCCAGCCAGCCCTCTCCTCCAGGCGGCTCTCTGCACCTGCCCCAGGAGCCCTGTCCGGGCCTCCCTGGCCCACTGACCCCAGCTCAGCTCCCTCAGTCTGTCTCGTGCTTCCCACGCCCAAGCCTTGAAGTGACGAGGTCACGCTCAGCATCACAGCTCCCCATCCCACCAGCTTCCCCAAGCACCGCCCACGTCCTCTTGCACGTGCCCAGTCTGCTCCGCAGCCCTGCGCTAACACCCCGCCTGGCGCGTCCCAAGTGCTCCACAACTGTGTCTTCCAGGGGCACACAGCCTGCTAGGGACACAAGCCCACAGCTGGGGCGACCCCTATGCCTGAGGGAACTGGGGCTGTTGGAATGGGGAGGGGCACCAGCTCACACGGAACCTTCCAGAAGGAGGGTCAGCCAGGCCTAGACCTAGCCAACAAGAAGCAGAAGGTGCTTCTCCTCCAGGCAGCTGCGGAAGCTCGAGGCAGATGTGTGAGCATCGCAGGGCAGCCGGCCCCCAGGACTCCCCGACAGCCTGGCCGTCCGCCTGTCCTCGCACTCCCTCACACACACACGGGATCCCCGGGCCTCAAACGTGAGTTCCTTTTGCCCCACTGAAAGCATGGGCTCCTATGAAAGATCTGACTCGACAGAGCAGCGTGGCGTGGGGAGGGACGGTGACCTTCCATCACACCGATGCCGACCACCAGGGCGCGCGCTTCTCGCCCCCCGTCCACCCCGGCCCCAGGCAGCCCCTGTGGCGGTTCTGCCGTGGGGCCCAGGGCCGGTCACTCAGTGTTTGGCGAGGCATCCTGGACAGCAGGGGAACCAAAGCAGGGGTGCGGTCACAGACGGGACAGAGCCGCCGTGCCACGGTGCTCCACGGCCCCTCGTCCACCGCCCCAGAGCCCGGGCCGGCCCAGCGTTGCATGCAGCCTCTCCACCTCCAGCCAGGAGGCTCCGACCCCACCCGGCGAGGGCGCGGGCCACCTGCACTGACCTGTCTCAGGAGTCCCGCACGCGCCTCGGCTCCACCGTCCCACGAGCTGCCGAGACACAGCTCTGGCCATCGGGATGGCCCCGGCCGATTCCTGCCAGAAGCAGAACCCGGGCATGCCAAAAGAAGCCGGAGGGGGTGGGAGGGAGGGCGGTGGGAGGGATGACCACAACAGGAGGACAGAAGAGAGGGGGTGCAGGGGAGGGGCAGGCGGGTGGCCAAACAAAACGAGATGGAGGCACCGGAGCAGCAACGAAAGAGAAGCATGAAGAGAGGAAAGCGTGAGGCAGGCCGCGCTGTCCCAGGGACCCTGGCAGAGGCGCCCAACACCAGCTGGCACCACTGGGGCATGCCAGGGTTCCGTGGAGCACAGTTTGGGAAGCACCAGACTACGCCTGCTCAGGAAGCCTCTGGGCCTAAGTTCTGGCATGTGAAGGCCAGCATCCCCCTGCCCCTTGGGACAGATACCTCACTGGGGGCCGTTTCAAGCCACGGGGTGGGGACAGCCAAGGGGGCCGGGGGCCAGGCTCAGCCAGATGGTCTCTACCCAACGTGGGGCACAGGCGGCTCACCGGGCATGTGCCTGGAACCAGAGCTCCGTGGGAGAGACCAGCCTGCCCCTCAGAGCTCCGCCTGGTCACCAGATGGGGCCTCAGGCTGCGGACGTCCTGACCCCTACAAGTGCCTCGTCCCAGCCCCCAAGCCCCATCACAAAAGCAGCTTCCACATGGGGGGCCATCGGGTCCAATGTCCATTCCACAGGTGGGTAAACTGAAGCCCAGAGGGAGGGCGCCAGCAATGGGCCAGGTCAGAGAGACAGGCTAGAGCCCTCCACCTTCTGCCACCCTAGCCACATCCCTGAGGATGGCTGGGCACACACCTGAGACTCCACTGGCGATGGCAGGGACGAGGGGGGACACGCAGACTGGTGCAGAAGTCAGCGAATCCCCAAGCTGATGCCATACAACCTGCTCCCAGGACCCCACCAAAATGGCCTCACCTCCTGCACATCAAAGAAGTGTGGAGCACCTCCTCCAGGAAGCCCTCCAGCCTCCCTATCCACGCAGGGCCTCCACTGCCCCACAACCAGGGAGTATCAATAGACACTGGGGAGGTGGAGTGAGACAGAAAGGGCCGAGCTCTGTGCTCCCAGATGAGGGAGGTGGGCTTTGGTTTCGACTACAGCTGTGGTTGGCTCTCCAGATGGCCAGGCCCTCACCTGACTCCCTGCAGGCCACGGGACAGGCTCCCAGCCACAGAACCCAGAATGTTCTGGGCCCTCAGAGCCCGGGGTCCCCCGCCTCCCCCTCCAAAGACCATCCGTGCCACACTCTGCCTCCCCTCTGCACACCAGACCAGAGGGCTGCTGCCCGGCCTCCCAGCAAGCCGGGGCCACGGACGGGCTGTCGCAGATGCTCACACCATGTCCTCCAGAAGCATTTCCTCCTGATAGGTGAACATTCCAGAGCCACTTCTAGCAATCGATGCCCTGGTTCTGGGGAAATCACCTCATCTGAATCCTAAAGTTCTACGTACGCTTCTAATAATCTCCCCATTGATCGCCAGGACTGTTGTCTAATCATAAACCCATTCCCACCCACCCCGAACGCAATCGATGTGCACATAAAGCAGAGAGAGAACCTTAAATGCCCATGTTTTACGACGTGCTGGCTGCTGGTGGGGCTGCTCGGCAAGAGGCCAGCGACACCCCCTGGGACCACGGAGGCATAAAGCCGGCCACCCCCCCTGCACCGACCCCACTCCCCCCCGCGGCCAGCTCCTGTCCCTCCTCTCCCTCCCCAGCACCCTCTCTGCCCGGCACCCCAGGCCCTGGCAAGACAAGCATTCAGCTCCCTCCCGGGATAAGCATCTCCCTGGCTGTCGCCAGCAGCACGTGGTCACACCTCGCCACACCTCATGCGGGGCCCGCCATCTCTGACGCTTCCCTCTGGGCCCAGCTCTCAGGCCAGGAGGCGCCGGCATGCTTGGTGGAGGCTGGCCGCCCTCTTCCTGGCCTCCCCCCAGGACTCAGTAATGGAGCAGTCAGAAGCAGCAAGACCACACTCGGGGGGCATCGTCACACCAACGGGAAGCTAGTTCGAGACCCAAAGTTCTTCCCTGAGCCCCTGTGCACCCCACCCCCAAGCTGCCAAGGGCCCGGGGGGCCCCACGGACAGATGCCCTCTGGAGGATCGGCCCCAGCAGCGGGGCACAGAGCCCAGCTCCCAGCAAGGGCCAGATCTCTTCGAAGGCGGTGCTGGAGGCAGCGATATTGACCAGCATGGTCTCCCTGAACTCAGAGGGGCCAACAAGCCCAGGGGTGGAGAGAGGGCAGGGGTCTGTCCTGCTTTAGGATTGTATGTGAGCAGCCCCAGCAGCCGTGCCTCCCTCAGCCCCGCCCCATGAGGCACGGTGCCCTTAGGGAAGGTCTACCCACTGCTCTACTTCAGAGACTCTCGCTGGGCAAGCCTGTGCACCCAGCTCTGCAGTGACGGGAGAGCGAAGCAAGCAACACTAGCTTTCCGACTCAGCCACTGGTCCCTGCCCCTGGCTCCACGGGGTTCGGTGACACAGGTGGCAGTCAGGGCACTTCCCCATGTACCCACACACACCATCAAGGCTCAGCCCCAACCCCTCTCCCATGCCCCTCTGCTCCCCTCCACAGCCCTATCTCCTAAGGAGGCCTCACATCTCCAGGGAGGCCTGGATGCTTCACACCCCCAGGAAGGTCTCAGGCTTCACACCTCCAAGGAGACCTCAGGCTTCACACCTCCAGGAAGGCCTCAGGCTTCACACCCCCAGGAAGGTCTCAGGCTTCACACCCCCAGGAAGGTCTCAGGCTTCACACCTCCAGGGAAACCTGGATGCTTCACACCTCCAAGGAGGCCTAGAAGCTTCATACCTCTAGGGAAGCCTTATGTTTCACACCTCCACAGAGGCCTGGATGCTTCAGAAAACCTCCAAGGCGACCTAGAAGCTTCACACTTCCAGCAAGGCCTCATGCTTCATACCTCCAGGGAGGCCTAGAAGCTTCACACCTCCAGGGAACCTCATGCTTCACACCTCCAGGAAGGCCTCATGCTTCACACCTCCAAAGGCCTAGAAGCTCCACACCTCCAGGGAGGCCTGGATGCTTCACACCTCCCGTAAACCCTCATGCTTCACACCTCTGGGCCTCCACACAGACGTTTCCCTCTGCTTGGAAAGTCCTTCCTACTTGTTTGTCTGATGAATCCCTATGCTGGGCTGTCAGTCTCAGTCCTCCGCTACGCAAGTAGGCACCATTGAGTGCACAGACCCCTGGGAGCAGGTATCCCCTGAGGCTGGGCAAAGCAGCCTTCCCAGAACAGCCCCCAGCACAGGTAGCCTCCTGTACTACCCAAACCCAAACCAGCTCCCTCCAGCGTCCCAGCAGACCCCCATCCCAACTCCTATCCTGGTTCACTTTCTCCTTGGTGAAAACCTGGGGGCGCAGCAGACACGGGAGAAATCGCCAGCAGCCAAGCACCGTGGCCGGCGGGAACACGGCTGACCTCAGCTGCCCTCCCAGGCCAGCTCATCCCGACCACGGGGGTGACCCCCACCCAGGGCTCTGCCAGAGGACACGTGGCCCAAGTCCACAGCACCCACGTGCCCACCGGTGCCCAGGGCTGGTTCCACGCTGCTGTGGGCGACAATCTGGTGCACCCGAGGGGAGCCCTTGTGGGGGGGCAGTCTCGGCCGACTCGAAACGAGGCATCTCCTGAGAGGTCCCAGGAGTGGCCACAGACCTCTGCGCCCCTACACTCCGAGCTCCGTCCGCAGCCCTGGGGCTGCCTGGCATGGCGGCCACTGAGGACCGGTCCTCACAAGGAGATATCCCCCCTGCCACTCAACCTGAGAGGGCAGGTCCGACCCTGTCCCGGGACCCCTCCCATCAGCCGCAGCACCGCACGTGCTCTCAGAAGCAGGGGTGGCCACGCACGTGGGTGCCGCGAGAAGGGAGGCCCCCGGGGACGCGGGAGCACCCTGCCCAGGGTGACCCTGCCCGCTGGTTGGATGGGGTGGCCCCTTCATGCAGGAGGAGCCGTGAGCCTGCTCCGTGTGGGCCGTGCTGGGTGTGGGCAGGGACCCACCCTGCCCCACGAACTCACCAGGCAGGACGGTGGCAGGAAGCTGTTGACCCTCGAGACGCTCCACATTCCCTCCAGACACTGCTGGGCCTGGATGGTGACCGTGCTCAGGGCTCCGCCCAGGCCGGCCGGGGCCACCGACACCTGGACACTGGGCCCCGATGGCCAGGCCAGCCCCTTCCTCTTGTCCGGCCCTGCCCGGCCCGGCTGCCTCCCCGGCGGGCCCACAGGCACGGGTGCATCCCGCAGGCCGGTCCCGGCACCGGGGCTGGAGGGCGCAAGGCCAGGGCCTCCGTGGGGGCCGTCGGGAGCCTGTACCAACCGCAGGGCCTCGCGGGTCAGCTGGTTCAGGTGCGTGGCACAGACATCGCAGCGGCGCTCGGCCTCCGGGCGACAGGAGGGCAGTGCCCCGGGGGTCGGCAGCTTGTCGAGGAGCAGCGCGGAGAGGCAAGGGTCCTGAGGGAGCAAGGGACAAGGTGGTCAGTGCCTGGGCCCCGGGACGCAGCCCCTGGGGCCTCACCCCCCACGGTGGAGCTGGCTGGTGCTGGGGCCAGGAATAAGCCACGAACAGTTTCATCTGCACGAGTCCAGTGGGAAAATAACAATCAGAGCACAACACGGAGACCCCGCCGACTCCCTGCCTCCTCCCGCCCTCATTCCCGCACCGGGCGCCCGCCCGCTCCCCCCCAGCAAGGCCGCCAGCAGCCCGGCCAGGTGGTCGCGAAGCAGCCGGGAGACCGCCAGCAACACGGCCGGACCCCGCCCCTCCACCGGGCTGCCAGCAGTTGGGGCCCCCAGGGATCCCCGGCGAGAGCGACATCCCGACATCTGTCCAGAGCCATGAGGTGGGCGAGAGGGCTGGACACCCGCTCCTGCCTCCGGGAAGCCCGCAGCCCTGCAGGAAAGTGAACTGCGGCCCGGCGCTCCCCGCGCCCGCGGAAGTCAGGCCGCGCAGTGACACCCGAGGGGTGAGCCAGACGGACGCACACGTGCTCGCTGGCAAGGACGCAGGAGGCTCCGTGCCCACTCCACTTGACCGCAGGCTCGGACGTGGTCCCCGGGGGCCTAGGGCGCGCGGTGGCTGTCGCAGCAGCCCCGTTCCCCCTGCTGTGCACTGCGAAAGGGGGACGCACGAGTCTCCCTAACTGTGAGCCTGGTACCTAGAAAGGGCTAAGGACAGGGGCCAGGACCAGAGCCTGGAGAGGTCAAAGAGGGCTTCCTGGAAGAGGTGACACCTCTAGAAGGAGGAGGAGGAGAGAGCCTATCCTCAGAAGGAACCTCACTGGAAAGATGTTATCAAGAGTCTTGTTCCTGGGGCCCACGCCCTGTCCCTCAACCGCCCCACCAGGCTCTGCCTTGGCACGTCCCTAGGGCAGCCGTGCGGGGATCAGGCTCTAAACCAGGGCCAGGCCCCACCGCATCCTCTCCTCCCGAGAGGTACGGCCCAGCCACAGGTGCCTGGCCAGGGCACCCCCTCGACAAAGCAATGGCCCAGCCCAGCTGTGGCCATGACCACCCAGGACCCTCCCAGGGCTCTCAAGAGAACAGACCCCAAATGCGCGCCTATGTCTTCAGTCAAGCCGCCCCCTCCCCGGAGCAGGAGCCTTTTCCCTACCTGGCCTCAGGCTGCTCCCTACGGCCTCCCCCAAAACGCCCATCACTTAGAAGAGAAGAGGGAGTTGAGGCCACCATCCCACCAGGTGCATCTCATTCACCACAGCCCAGCTCCCACAGCCCGAACTGTGGCCCGCCCAGCGCTGCCCACGGATGCTGGGGACCAGCTGTCTCGGAGGGTGGCCCCGCAGAGGGGGCGCCGGTTCTGCTGCCCCCTCTGCGGGACCACCGGCGCCCCACGGAAGCCCTGCTCAGCCTCGGCCTTAGCCCACAGCTGAGCCGAAATACCCCGGCTGGACCAGCGCCCATGAAACGGTGGCCCCTGGCCAGGCCCACTGCACCAGCCGCCAACTTGCGGGTCCCTTCGGAAGGCCTGGATTTTCTTCAGCGAGGTCTGGAGTGCCACATGTCGGGAGCAGATGCCCCAGCCCTCTCCACGGCCCCGCCGCAGGAAGCTGGGCACGGGGCCATGGGAGCCCTGCCGAGCCGGGGCGGGGGCCGGGGGCAGGCACCTCGGCCAGGGCCCCCGCTAGCACATGGGGCCACAGATGCAATCCAGACGCCGGTCCCCCAGCCACAGGCCGGGCTCCCACAGGGCCTGGCTCGCCCTGCGTCACTCCCTTGCCTGTTTTCCAGGGCCTGGCTCTGAGGCTCTGATTACCGGGCTTTTCCACTCAGCGGGAGGCTGCTCATGGTGGCCGGGTGTGAAGGGAAGGAAGCCTGGCCTGCTAAAGCCATTATCGACTTGAAAGGCAGCCCAGCCCCACCCCCTCGTCCCCCCAAGCCAGACCCAGCTGCCCATTGTTCTAGTGCCTCGGCCTGGCCTGGGCCCGCAGGCCTGTGGGGGAGCCCCGCTGCACCCCGTGCAGGAAGGAAAGGCTGAGCAGGGGTGGGGGTGCACACTGACCTGAGCCCGCACCAGCCCCCCCGGTCAGCACACTGGCTGGGCCCAGGGGGACTGGAGGCAAGGCGACAGGAAGCCAGAGCAAAGCCCCCTCCCAGCCGTGTCATCGGGGATTCAGATGGTGGCCGGCAGGGAGGCCTCAGGCTCCGGGCATCGAGCCCCAGGCGGGAACCACGGAGGTCTGCTCCAGTGGGGAGCAGGGGCGGGGCCCACACCAAACCCAGTTCCTGCTTCCCGAGTGCCCAGGAGGCCCGGTCCAGACACACCTGGGCCCACCCAGGCCCAAAGCCCACCCGTTCCCGCTCTGGCAGCCGGAGGGTCCAGCTGATACCCCGTGGGGGCTCCTGGCACATCAGGGGCAGGGGCATCTCGGCAATCTTTGTCTCATGTCATACACACGACACAGAGACAGAGAGCCCTGCCCTGGGGGACCACACAGAGACCCCGCAGGGCGGGGCGGGGCAGGGAGCACGGGGGGGGGGGGGGGGCCCGCTGCCCGGTGAAAGCAAGCCCACTGGGCGGCAGGGGACACCCCCTGCCACTCAGGCACTTGGAACCACGCACCCCGCACTGGAGGGGCTCGCGCCCTCCCGGTCTGCTGGACCGGCTCGGCAAGCAGCAAGTCTCCCGCCCCTGGCCCCTGACCCTATGTTCCGGACTCCGAGGAGGGAGCCTGGCATCTTTCGCAGCATCTGTGTCGCAGGGACACAGGCTGGGGAGCCCCGGCAGGACCTCGGCGGCTTTCAGCCTTCACACCACAGGCCAACAGCCCCAGAGCACAGGACGCGGGGGCTGGGACGGCCGGGAGGGGCAGCCAGCCCGTCCTCTCCCAGCCACGGGCGACTCCGGGCAGCTCACAGGCCCCACAGTCCCGAGCCTGAGAGGGGTCATTGACCCAATTTCAGGAATTTTGACCCCCGGGAGCCCCAGAGGCCACGCTAGTCATCCCCAGCCCCTTTCTGGAGCCCAGAGCCTTCAGAAAGACAGTGATTACCCGACTGCAAAATAATACTTTTCATTTCCCCTCTACAGTCTCACTAAGCAGATATGTTACTTGCATTTCGAAAAATGTTTTTCTTAATTTGATTCAATTTAGCACGGCACACCACCTACCCCTCAAGCCACCGGGGTTTTAGGGAGCCTCCCCCCACTTCAAAATAATGACTTGCCATTTTTTATCTCCTTCCTAGGATCTCCAAGTGGCTTTAAGTAATCCTTCCATTTTCTCCTGCAACGGAGGCCCAGAGGCTCATCCAGGGATGAGCTGCCCCCGCGTCCTGCGGGCACTTCTCCCAGCCCAGGCCACGCCGAGCCCACCCGCAGGGCGCAACCGGAGCTGAGCAGATCCCCAAGCTGAGGCCAACACGGGAGGAAGGAAGGGGCTCTGCTCCCCACTTGGGAGAAACCCCCAGACCTCAGAGCTGCGAGACGACCCTCCCTGAGCCCATCACCCTGTCTTGAGAAAGGGGGTCCGCGGGCAGAGCCTGTAGGAGGACAACAGGCCCGGAGGCCAGGCCTGGAGGAGCACCCCCGCCCCCACCCCACACTGTCCACAGCCCCTCTACCTCCTCCCTTCCCTCCACAAAGGGCCCAGGCCATGACCCCGTGCAGCCACCGCCCGGAGCCAGGGGCAGGTCCAGGAAGGGACCCTGACTGCCGGGCCAGGCGCGGCCCTCTCGCAGCTCTGTGGGCCAGGACATCCCACGGTCAAGCGCAGCCCGGTGGACCCGGAGGGGTAGTGGTGGGCTTGGTCTGCCAGCCCACCACACCTGGGCCACACCTGGGCCACACCTGGGCCCCCCCGGCCCCACCCACTGGCCAGGCGCCTCACGGAGGGCTCAACTGTCAGCCAGAGGCCCTGTCCACCCATGTTCCCTGGGTCTAGCAGGGAGACCTGGAGACCCCTGAACCAGACCCTCCCCAACCTGCAGCCAGGACCCTGGAGACGGCTTGGGGCCCACTGGTCTGCAGTTCTGAAGGCCCCAGAGCTGATGCTAGCTCCCCTCCTCTCCCAGAGGCCGGGGTGGGGCAAGTGGGGGAGGGGTGCACGCCGGCCCACCCAGCACGGACTGGCACCTGTCCCCAAGATGCCGTGCCAGGCACCAGCCAGCCGGGCGGCTGAGGACACACACTAACTCATTGGGACCCCCCTTCAATGGCCTCCCCTGTCCTCCACCCAACACCATGATGCCACACAAGGGCAGTGGGAACCCTGGCGGCTGAAGGCAGGACCAGCAGCACGGCCTCGGCTGGGGGCAGGGGACGGAGAGGCTGGCACCCTGGGAACATCGCCACTCAGCGGAGGCACTCCACACACTTTGGGGGGACCCGGAGCTCACCCAGACGTGGCTTTCACTCCAACTCTGCGGGTGTGGCCGCAGCCCCCAGGGATGTCATTTTCCTCATCTGTGCAATGGGCACAGCAGATTCTCACCACTAGGGTGGGGCCCACACTGTGCCCTACAAGCCAGGCCATGGCCAGGGCTCCCCCGGTGCCACTCAGGAGGGCTCCGAACCCAGGGAGGCCAGACGCTGACCAGGGTGGCCCGGTGAGCAAACAGCAGGTACAGACGGGGAACGGAGCCCCCGCCCTTCTGCCAGCCCCTCACGCTCTCCTGCCGGGATCCTTTACGCCCAGGCAGTCCCTCCAACGAGGCTGCCGGGAGGGCCCCTGGCTGCAGCTGTTGAATCAAAAGACCTCCCAGGACACTCCAGGCTCCAAAGTCTGTTCCAGGGCTGGAGTGTGACTCCCCTGCACCACACCCCCTGACTCTTGACCCCATCCTGGTTTCCCCTCTGTGTCGACCTGCCACCCCCGGGCAGTCTCCATGCATGCTCCAGCCATCCCCACTTGGAGCTGCTCACTCCCCCCAGGGACCCTCACCCCATCTCTGTGGGTCTAATTCTAATTGAGATCAAATGCCACCTCTTCCAGGAGGCCCTCCGAGATGCATCTCTGCAGAGCCCTGTCTCCCAGGCCCACAGCACTTCAGTTAAGCTCGCAGCACTGCAGGGAGAGCAGTCAGGGTGAGAGGCCTCAGGCAGGTCACTCACACCCCTCGCCATGTAGGACGGTCGGGTTCAGTGGGCTCCCCTCACCAGGCCTAGGGGTGTTCGGAGAGACGAGGGGTCCCACTCCCCACGGGGGCGGCCCGTCCCATAGCACAAACCCATCCAGCCCTCCTCACCAATCACCCAGCGGGGAAGACGACACGGGGCAGGGTGGGTCCCAGCGTCACCTCGGGATCCAACACCCAGACACACCCCTGCCAGGCCTCCCGCTGCCCACTGTGCGGGCTGGATCCGAGCCAGAGCGCGGGGGCCACGGACCCACCTTCACGCACACCCCCGCCGCTGGGAGCCACGTCACTCCCGCTGCCCCGCTACCCTGAGCCCGAGCCTGGGACGCTTGGATCAGCAAGCTTGGGCAACAAGGCTGGGGCTCAAAGTGTGGAGGGTTCGAGAAGGGACGGGGCCAAGGGGAGGGGACCCCAGGAATATCAGGAGGGCCCGTGGCTGCATTAAGGCCGACCACCAAAGAAGCCACGTCCAAATGGCTTCCGGACAATTCCTTGAGTTTTCAACAGGCCATGTCTGTGCAGGTGGGCTGTGGCCTTGTGCGGTGGCTGTGCAGGGGGGACAGGGACGTGGAGGCACGGCCGAGCTCGCAGCCTGACCCCAAGCAGGGAATGGGGCGGGGCCAGGGGCTGGCAAGTCCCACCCGGGAAGAGGCTGCCATGCGGGCCAGCATCCATCACACAGGTCAGAGGGGAACGCAGAGCCACTGACCCTGGGCCACGCGGGACCATAAATCTGTCTGCCCCAGGCGTCCAGCCAAGCCCACCCACCCCTGCCCAAAGCCTGGGGTGCTGCCAGGGGGCCAGGACCAGAGCAGATGAGGCCCAGGAGCCCCCCCACGGAGGGTCAAGGACGCTGCACACAGCCCCATGGGGGTCCCCCAGACACAAAACGTGACACCAAAAGTGAAAATGCCCCCCTTTTAACCCAGGGGGAGCAAGGGACTCAGCCCTCCCGGACCCACTGGCACCACCGCGCACACCCCAGCTCAGCCTCACATCCGAGTGCAGCGGGAGCCCTCGAGCAAATCCCTCCCACGAGGCACAAGGGCTGGGACGGCACGGCCCACACCCCGGCCAGCTCCCTCACCCTGCCCAGGCTTGGTCCCCCGAGTGGTCTGGGAGCCTCTAAGCTGAGTCATCTGGGCCCCTGCCAGCTGGGAGACCACCCAGCCCGCAGCCCCCGGGAGCTCCCAGCCCTCTCGCCCCTCCCTGGCTGCCGCAGAGCCTGCCAGCACCTGGCTCAGCTGGGGCACGCTGCCGATGCTGAGTTCCCCGGCCTGTGGAGCCCCAAGGCAAACAGTGTGGCCCCGACGCAGGGGTGGCCCCCAAATCATCAGAGCTCAGGCCAGGCTCCAAACGGTGTGCAGAACAGGGCTTCGGGGATTCTGACCACGGGCAGCAAATGTCCCACACCCTCCGGGCTCCATCCCTGCTCTCCCGGGACCTCAGCCACTTGGGACAGTAGACTCGGGACCCCACTATTGCATGTCAGGCGAATAGAGCCGTGGGCCGTGGACACAGCCCAGAAGGCTTCCTGGCACGGAGAGTGACAGGGAAATGCTGAGCGGGCAGAACCGCCCCCCACCCCGGCAGCCAGACCTCAGAGAGAAGCAGGCAGGTCCCCAGGACACCAGCCTTAGGATCCTGCTTAGATGACCCCGAGGGGTGCCCCTCCCGGAAAGCCCTCAGACTCGCTGCCCAGCTGGGTGCCAAGTGGGAGCCCATGGCGGGCTTGCACCAGGGTCGGGAACCAGCAGCAGGGGTCCTAGAGCCCACAGGGGCTACGATGATGAGACCCCCTGCCAGGGTGAGCAAGAGATTTGCAAGAGCTTAAGGAGAATTGATCCCTTTCTCCCATCAGAGGCGCTAGTCCACTCAGCAGCCACTGTCATGAATGTCACGGGTCTCTGGGAGAGGCACCACCCCTGCATGACCCATCGCACTGGGTCCCCAAGCAGGATCCGGGCCCCCTCACTGCACCAAGGAGGGTAAAGGTCGCCATCCTCCATGGAGGCTGTCACCTGGGTGGGGGAGGGGAGCGCAGGAATCCAGCCTGGCAGCAGTAGAGGTGAAACCCCAAGGAGTGTGGGAGGACAAACCTGGTCGCTTAGCCATTCAACAAACATCTCTGGGCACTACTTAGACCCCAGGCCTGCCTTAACAGAG
>PITA01029778.1:0-17515 GCA_004023965.1 Spilogale gracilis | reverse complement strand
GGGATGTGTAGACATGTTGCAATTCTTTCAGGAAACTTCTTGCCACATATCTAGATCTTTACCCTCTGTATGATGTTTTCTAAATTAAGTATTTATGGCTCTCTGTCTTTCAGGCTGGCATGGCTCTATATAAGATTGTCCCCAAAAACCCTTACTACTTTTGGTCTGTGATGAGCTTAATTATGCAAGTGAGTATGGCGTTCAGAATGGGATTGAGATTTGTTTTTATTTTAGTATATTCTTACTGGTTTTTTTTTTTTTTTTTTTTTTTTTTTTTTTTTTTTTTTTTTTTTTTTTTTTTTTTTTTTTTTTTTTTTATTCTTACTGTTCTTAACTTGTCTTTTGAACACCTTGGGTACTGTGTTGCATTGTGTGTCCAACAGGGTCTGTACGTACTGTCAGTTGACTTTTTGAGTTGGGGAGTTTTGATTTTTATTCCTTATGAGTTGGTATATTGGTTTGTGTGTGGCACAGATTGTATTTCTCCTGAATCTTGGATCCATTATTGGGTTATTTGATCAAGTATGAGCCTCGAAATAGTTGATATTTTGACTTGAGATTTGTCTTTAAACAGTATTGTTTGTTAGTGAACACATTATTCAACTGGATGGCCTTGTTTTATCAATTCTGGTTTTTGAACCTCAGTTTGCTCTTTTGCAGAATAGAGATCCTTATCTCTCAGAACTACTATCAGGACCAAAAGGAGATAGTGTGTAAGAGAAGATGGGAAGGAAAGAGTTAAAATGTAGCTGTTAAGTCAGAGAGGCTCTGGGTTCAGACTGGTCTGCATTCATATACTGGAATCAGCACATGTCTTAGAGAGCTGTTGGGGAATCTCTTAGTTTATGTATGAAATAAGCATGATAACTGCCTTGAGTTACTGAGTTCTGAGCAGAATCTCAGTCAATGTTAAAATTATTAATATGCATTGATTTTAATTATCAGTCTAAGATAATCTTAATTATCGAAACTAGTTAATAGTAGGCTGTGTAAATGGAAGGTATTGGTGTTTTCCCTCTAATATGTGAATGTCTCAAAAGGATGTCTAAAAGGCTTTTCTCTTTAAACACCTGATGATACTCTTTATATATAATAAACAGAAGAGCATACCCCCTCTTAACATAGTTCTAGAACAATGTATGAATAACCTATTTAAAAGTTAGACCATATTGTGGAAATCCAGTTTGTCAAAAATGTATAGAATAATGAATCTTTAATCTCTTCTGAAGCAAACCACTCTAATGTATCTTTGTGGCAAGTTCAAATTAGGTCTAATATTTGATGTAGTGGACTGATAATTATGTGCTGGGGTCACAGTATAGGTCTCTGTCTGGTAAGAATGTAAGTAGTGCAAGTAAGGGAGAAATTAGAGTGAAATATTTATTTTTTTATCCTATAGTCTATATCGGCACAGGATGAAAACCTCTCAAAAACGATGTTTCTGCCCCTTGCTGAAAGAATGGTAGAAAAAATGGTGAAAGAGGACAAGATAGAAGCTGAGGCTGAAGTGAGTAATGGAAGTCCTACAAAAGCCCTACTTTTGTATCCGCATGACTTTGATGGTGCCACGGTATTACAGACTGCTATCTTACTCCACTTAAGAGAGCCGAGTCCTCTTGCCTTTTGTATAAATATGAAGCTTTGGCTTAAGTATAATGAACATTCTTACTGCTGATTTCATTGTGTTTGAAGATAGTGTTTTCTATCACTTTTTAAATTAAATTAAAAAAAAATTTTTTTTTTAAGTGGGCTCCATACCTAGCATGGAGCCCAAGGCAGGGCTTAAATCAGGATCTTGATAGTAAGACCTGAGCTGTTGTCAGGAGTTGGACCTTAATTGACTGAGCCACCTAGATGCCTCGAGATAACTTTTTAAAAACATGCAAATGAGTATTCTTACTGAAAAGTTTTGATTGTTGCATTTCTTGTTTTTTCTGTAAGGTTGAACTTTATTATATGATCTTGGAACGTTTAGGAAAGTACCAGGAAGCCTTGGATGTTATCAGAGGAAAATTAGGAGGTAATTTTTAAAGATTTCTTTAAGTTTTTTTTTCCTCCTGTTTAAATATTATATGTATATATAACATATATATATCAAATATATATATTTTAAAGATTTTATTAATTTTTTTGACAGACAGCCAGAGAAGGAACACAAGCGGGGGAGAGGGAGAAGCAGGCTTTCTGCTGAGCAGGGAGCCCGATGTGGGGCTTGGTCCCAGGACACTGGGATCATGACCTGAGATTAAAGCAGACGTTTAATGACTGAGCCAGCCAGGTGCCCCTGAAAAAAATATTTTTAAAGATTTTATTTATTTATGGGAAACCTGGGTGGCTCAGTCAGTTAAGTGACTGCCTTTGGTTCGGGTCACGACCTCAGGGTCGTGGGATCGAGTCCCACATTGAGCTCCTCGGTGGGGAGACTGCTTGTCTCTCTGCCTGCTACTCTCCCTGTTTGTGTTCACACTCTTGCCCATTCTCTCTTTGACACATAAATAAAATCTTAAAAAAAAAAAGATTTTATTTATTTGAGAGAGAGAAAAAGCACAAGCTGGGGGCGCAGAGGAAGAAGCAGACTCCCTGCTAAGTAGGGAGCCTGACTTGGGGCTTGATCCCAGGACCCTGAGATTATGACCTGAGCCGAAGGCAAACACTTAACTGACTGAGCCATGTAGGTGCTCCACACATGAGAAATCTTTACTGTGGAAAATTTCTTCCTTATACAGAAACATAAAGACATAAAAAAAAAAATCACTTGTGATCATTTTATGTTCTTCTAGACTTTCTTGTATGTTATACATTTACTTCTAAAAAATATTTTATTCTAATTTAATTTTTTAAAAGATTTTATTTATTTATTTGACAGAGAAAAACACAGTTAGAGAGGGGAACACAAGCCGGGGAGTGAGAGAGGGAGAAACAGGCTTCCTGCCGAGCAGGGAGTCTGATGTGGGGCTCAATCCCGTGACTCTGGGATCATGACCTGAGCCGGAGGCAGATGCTTAATGACCGAGCCACCTAGGTGCCCCCCAAAATATTTTTATTTTTTAAAGATTTTCTTTATTTATTTGTCAGAGAGAGAAAGGGAGAGAGTATAAGCAAGGGAATAGCAGGCAGAGGGAGAAGCAGACTCCCTGCTGAGCAAGGAGCGTGATGTGGAACTTGATCCCGGGACCCTGGGATCATGACCTGAGCCAAAGGCAGACACTTAATGACTGAGCCACCCAGCGTTCCCTAAAAAATATTTTAAAACAGAAAATAATTCATGAATTCAGAAAATTCAAGATGTATGAAAGATTATACCCCAGATCTCCAATCCTTCAGCCTCTAGGTTCTTTGCCAGTTTCTTGTTCTGTGTAGCCTTCTACAGATGTACTTTCCCCTCCTTCCACCAGTTTGTTTGTTTGTTTCTTTTCTTTTCTCTTTTCTTTTCTTCTTTTCTTTTCCTTTGCTTTCCTGTTCTTTCCTCTTCTCTTCGCTTCTCTTCGCTTCTCTTCGCTTCTCTTCGCTTCGCTTCGCTTCGCTTCTCTTCTCTCCTTTTCTTCAAGATTTTATTTGTTAGAGAGAGTGAGCCCACAAGCAGGGGGAGTGGCAAGCAGAGGGAGATGCAGGCTCCGCTCCTCAAGGAGCCAGATGGTGGGACTCTATCCCGGGATCATGACATGATCCCAAGGCAGACGCTTAACTGACTGAGCCACCTAGGTGTAACCCCCCCACCTGCCCTCAGTTTTTTCAAACCGTGAATGAGAATATTCTACCTAGCTCATAGAATAATCTTATATGCTTCTATTAAAATTTTTTTTCCTGAAGATTTTAATTTACTTATTTATTTTTTACGACTTTATTTATTTGACAGCACAGTAAGGGGAGTGGCAGGTGGAGGGAGGGAGATTTTGTTTATTTATTAGGGAGAAAGCAAGAGAGTGAGATTGAGCTGGGGGAGGAGCAGAGGGAGAGAAATAAGCTGACTCCATGCTGAGGGTGGAGTCAAGTGCAAGGATCAGTCACATGACCTGAGATCAAAACCTGAGCTGAGGGCACCTGGATGGCTCAGTGGGTTAAAGCCTCTGCCTTCGGCTCAGGTCATGATCCTCATGGACCTGGGATCGAGGCCCACATCGGGCTTTCTGCTCGGCAGGGAGCCTGCTTCCTCCTCTCTCTCTGCCTGCCTCTCTGTCTGCCTACTTGTTATCTCTCTCTCTGTCAAATAAATAAATAAAATCTTTTAAAAAAATGGGGGGGAGGGCGCCTGGGTGGCTCAGTTGGTTAAACAACTGCCTTCGGCTTAGGCCATGATCCCAGAGACCTGGGATCGAGTCCCACATCGGGCTCCCTGCTCGGCGGGAGGCCTGCTTCTCCCTCTCTCACTCCCCCTGCTTGTGTTCCCTCTCTGGCTGTTTCTCTCTGTCAAATAAATAAAATCTTTAACAAAAAACAAAAAACAAGCCTGAGCTGAAACCAAGAGTTGGACCTTAACTAAGAGTTGAGCCAAGAGTTGAGCCCCCCTAATGCACCAAGCTTTTTTCTTTCTTTCTTTCTTTCTTTTTTTTTCCTTTTTCAAATAAGCTCTACATCCAACATGGGGCTCAAACTCAACCCTGAGATCAAGAGTCACATGTTGTACTGACTGAGCCAGCCAGGTGCCCCTATTTCACACTTTTTAATGTTTTTCAATCTCATAAAACATCTTACAACTTTGGTTCTGAGGGAGGTTAAAGGCCATTTTTTGTTTAAAGGCCATTATATTTTCTTTGAGCAGCTTTTCCTTATGCTTTTTTTTTTTTTAAGATTTTATTTATTTATTTGACAGAGAGAGAACCCAAGCAGGCAGAGCAGCAGGCAGAGGGAGAGGGAACAACAGGCCCCCTACTGAGCAAGGAGCCAGATGCAGGGCTCCATCCCAGGACCCTGGGATTATGACCAGCGAAGAAGGCAGCCACTTAACCTGAGCCACTCAGGTGCCTAATCCTTTGCCTATTTCTGGAAACGTGGTTAATCTTCTGATTTTCAAGAGCACTTTATATGTTAAAGAAGTTAGCTCTTTTCCATTGTAGTGAACATACTTCTTCCCTTTTTGTTGCAGAACTCTTTGTAGGAACTTCATAGGTTGGTCTAACCATTCCCTTTGAAGATGTTTATGACAAAGATTTAGGTTCCTAACATTTACCCTTTTTTTTTTTTAAGTCAACTTATTTTATTTTAAAATAAACATTGAAGATACGCCCTCTTCCCCACCACCCTACAAAAAAACTTTTGAATGTGGAATGTTCAACAGCCTATCCATTTTAGTAGGTTACAAAACCAGCAAAAACTCCAGTTTTCTAAGAATGAATGTTTGAGAATAGTTTTGTGTCTTGTTTTTTTGTTTTTCTTTAGTAGCTGAGCACCTACTGGAAAAATTCCTTAGCTAAAGGCTAATAAAACAATTTTCTGCACAGAAAATACCATTCACTTAGTATTAGTAGCCTTTGCTGAATAGATGGGATTAATTTGCCATGAAGTCAAGGTGGGATATGACAAGCAGCATTAAGTTCATAGGCACACAGAGCTAGTGCTCAAACTGCTAGCACAAATTCCAGTCATACATAAATTACTAAACTGCCATCTCCATCAAACTTGTGACTCTCCCTATGCATCTAAGTGAAGGGATCAACACTTTAAATATAAATGCCTCCATGAGAAAAAAGGTAATTCATTTAGGGCTAGACAAAAGATAAATGCAATTACCACAGAAATAGCTGCTGGACATAACCATAAAATATGAAACACTCACAATGCATGGGGTGAACAACATAAGCTGCTAGCTGTTGAACACCAGTGTTTCAAGATACAACTTTTATAAACACGTTTTATTTGTTTTGCTTATACCATCAGAACTGAGACTACTGTCTGTCATTTCCCTAAAATAGGAGCCACTCAGGTTTTAAATCTAAAACACATACTGGTGCTTTGCAAAAGATAGCAATTTAAAAGGGTACATTTACCCTTTTTTTAAAGATTTTATTTATTTGACAGAGATAGTGAGAGTAGGAACACAGGCATGGGGGAGTGGGAGGATGAGAAACAGGCTTTCCGACAAGCACAGAGCCCAGCATGGGGCTCGATCCAGGATCCTGGGAATATGATCTGAGCCAAAGGCAGATATTTAATGACTGAATCACGCAGGTGTCCCACATTTACTCATTTTTAATGATTTTCTTGGGAGAAAGTCCTAGAAATCCAGTGTTTTTGACAAACCTGGTTTTTGAATGAGCCTTTATAATCATCGGGGGAATCTTAACAGTAGATGAGTAGTCTCAGATCTCTCATTAGAAGTCATTAAAAAACCTTATTTCAGGGATGCCTGAAGTTACTTATTTGAGAGAGAGAGAGTTGGTGGGGGAGGGAAGGGGCAGAGGCAGAGGGAGAGGGAGAAGCGGACACTCTCTGAGCAGGAAGCCTGACGCATGGGCTGATTCCAGGACCCTGAGGTCATGACTTGAGCCAAAGTCGGATGCTTAATCAATGGAGCCACTCAGGCACTACCCCTGCCTTTTTTTTTTTTTGAAGATTTTATATATTTGAGAGAGATTATTATTGTTTTAATGTTGCTTATTCTTTAATTTCAGCCTCCTTGCAGATGGGTAAAGTCAGCCTTTCTGTTTTACCCAGCTGGATTATCGTTTAGGATAGTTAAAGTGAAAATTATCTGTAGGAAATTCATAATGTAGTTGTTGGTATCCATAATCTGTTAAGCTGTTCTGAAAGATTGGGGTAAATCTCGTTTGGTCAGGAACAGTAGTCATAGTTTTTCTGTTCCCAGCTATTGGGAAAGTGTTTGCTTCGTATCTGTTCATTTTTGTATTCCTCCTAACATTTCACCTTGCTCATCCTATTCCAGTCCAAGCTCATTCAGTGTTTTGGAACTGTTTGTATAGATGGGAAGTCTGTCTGTGGACCAGATATACTAGTTCCTACATGGTTTTGGGGTTTTATAAGTGTATCCCATGTATTAGATCCTCAGCTCAATACATTCTGGATCCTTGTAGTTTATAGAAAAAATGATTATAAAAGTTCAGTATCAGAAATTTACTTTTTTCGGGCGCCTGAGTTGCTCAGTGGGTTAAAGCCTCAGCTTTTGGCTCAGATCATGATCTCAGGGTCCTAGGATCGAGCCCCACATTGGGCTCTCTGCTCAGCGGGGAGCCTGCTTCCTCCTCTCTCTGCCTGCTTGTGATCTCTCTCTCTCTGTCAATAAATGAATAAAATCTTTTAAAAAAAAGAAAAAAAATAAATTTACTTTTTTCTTTTCAGAAAAATAAATCTTTAGTAAGATAATAGTTTGCATCTACTAGTGATCCCATTTTCTAAGAGAAGGAATAAGAAAATGTGCTATTTTCCTTCTTGTGTTTGGACTTTATTCTGCTTTCTGAGCAGAAATGAAACCAGCTTACCAATTTTTATAACTTTTAATTGTAGAGAAGTTGACGAGTGAGATTCAGAGTCGGGAAAATAAATGCATGGCTATGTATAAGAAGCTGAGCAGGTGGCCAGAGTGCAATGCCCTTTCTAGGCGCCTCTTATTGAAAAAGTAAGTAGATGTTTCTCTTTGGGCCATGAGACTGGAGTGGGGTTCTCAAGTGTCACTTACTGAATTTTTTTTTTTTTTTTAATCTGTTGTCTTTTATATTGCCTGGGCATAAATCTTTTAGTAATGTGGCTGACGTATTTTTAAAAATTTTTGATGAAACTTTATCTTTCAGTAAAGAGGTATGATGGAACTTTAGTCACCAGGGTGCTGATTATAGTGTTTGCAGAATGAATGCTAAAAATCATTAATTCAGTATTGGTCTAAAAGAAACACTTCCTCCCTACTTAATTGCCCTATTTTGGGAAGTGCTAATATGGGAGTTTTCTGTTAGGAATATTAGTTTTGTGGACCCATTGAAGGAAATAATTGTTTCCTGAGAGTTTTTTACTTGTTTTTTTCCTTTAAAAGTTTCCTACTTTGAAAATGCCTCTGGAGTTCCCTTTTAGGGTGGTAGAGGAAACTCAGAGGGAGGGGTGGGCTTCTCCTAGTAAAGATTAAAATAACTTAGAAAATAAGTTGAGTATCATGGTTCCTAGGGCAGACTTGTCACAACTTGGGTTTAATCCTGTGTGCACCATTCAATCTGATTTTAGCTCAGATGACTGGCAGTTCTATCTGACTTATTTCGATTCTGTCTTTCGACTGATTGAAGAGGCCTGGACTCCTCCTGCTGAAGGTGAACAGTAAGTGTTGACTCCTTTCCTGAATTACAGTGGCATGTTTTAGTACAGTGTAGTAAGATGATTTCATTGGAAGCCTAATAGAATTCTTTTTTTTGGTCTCAGTAATGTCTCCCTTTCAAAGTAAGATATATCCTTTTTTTAAGTTACAAAATAAATGTGTTCATTGTAAAAAATTTAAACTTGTGCAGAAATGTATGGTGTAGAAAGTGTTTGTAGTTATCTTGCCATCCCAGAAATAACTTTTTTTTTTTAAAGATTTTATTTATTTATTTGACAGAAACACAGCCAGAGAGTGAACACAAGCAGAGGGAGTTAGAAAGGGAGAAGCAGGCTTCCCACGGAACAGGGAGCCTGATGTGGGGCTTGAGCCCAAGACTCTGAAATCATGACCTGAGCTGAAGGCAGATGCTCAACGACTGAGCCACCCCAAAAAATAACTTTTTTTTTCATTTTTCCACTTTTATTGAGATGCAATTGACTCAGAGATCATTTTTTTTAGTAAAAAAAAAAATAAAGTAAGCTCTGTGCCCAGTGTGAGTCTTGAACTCATGACTCCTAAACCCAAGATTGATTTGCATGCCCTGCACTGACCCAGCCAGATGCCCCCAGAGATAATCCCTGATGTCAGTTTAGAGTCTTTTCTTCCAGATTTATTTTGTTGATACATTAATTATTCTCATTATTTAACATAAAAATGCAATTATATTAGACATAATGGTTTGCAGCTTGGTATTTTCTCCCTTAAAATATATCCTGGGGGCACCTGAGTGGCTCAGTGGGTTAAAGCCTCTGCCTTCGGCTCAAGTCATGATCTCAGGGTCCTGGGATCCAGGCCCTCATCGGGCTCTCTGCTTGGCAGGGAGCCTGCTTCCTCCTCTCTCTCTCCCTGCCTTTCTGCCTACTTGTGATCTCTCTCTCTGTGTCAAATAAATAAATAAAATCTTTAAGATATATATGTATATATATCTTGGGCATCTTGCGTATATGGTACATACAGATTCATTTCATTTCTTTTAGTGACTTAAGAGAACTCCACTTTAGAGATGTACTGTAATTCATTTAACCTATTCCCTATTGATGGACTAATGGACAGTTGGATTGTTACTGGTTTCCTTTTTTTTTCTTTACTATTCTAGACAAAAACACAAACATAGATGGGGTCTTTTTAAAAAGTAAGCAGGATTTAAGATGGTGATGAGCTGATGCTTACTTTGTAATATTAACCGAGTCATTAATTTTTCTCAGCCTTCATTTTTCAGGCAATAAAGTAAAATTTACTTAGTTTTTTTATTAGGCAATATTTTATATAAAGTTATCCATTCTGTTTTTTAAGAAGAAGGTAGAGGTAATTAGTCATGGTACAGTAATCAGATGCCAAAGTTGGGAGCAATCCTTTGCCATGTCATGAATGTGCTCATCGTTATCTTTTTACTCCCTTATTATTTTATAATTATCAGAGTGTTTTTATTTTTTAATTTCCTTTTTAAAATCAGTTTGGCTTCATTTTTAAGTTTTAGGATTGTCAATAGGGTACCAAATACCTTTTTTCATTTGTTTATACCTAGCTCTTTAGAAGGAGAAGTGCATTATTCTGCAGAAGAAGCTGTGAAGTTTATAGAAGATCGGATAACAGAAGAATCTAAAAGTTCCCGCCATCTCCGAGGACCACATCTTGCTAAACTGGAACTCATTAGACGTTTAAGACGTCAAGGTTTCAATGATGAGTACAAACTGGGTAAGAACCCTTGATATTATTTGGGAACCTTAGAGAAGATACACGGATACCCTCCATGCCCAAGTGCAGTATTCATTCTCTGAGGTCTATGATGATGAAGTCGTATTTGGAAAGCAAACATCACGGGGAGTGAGAGAGGGAGAAGCAGGCTTCCCGCTGAGCGGGGAGCCCGATGTGGGACTCGATCTCAGGTCTCCGGGATCATGACCTGAGCTGAAGGCAGTCGCTCAACCAACTGAGCCACTCAGGCGCCCCTCAGCTACTTTTTAAAAAACAGACCAGCCATCCTGCAGCCCTCATTGTCATTCTCATTCAAATATTCAAGCAAAATTCTATTTTTTTATTGTTATTATTTTTAAAGATTTTATTTATTTACTAGAGAGAGAGCGTGAGGGAGAGAAGGTCAGAGAGAAAAGCAGACTCCCCGCGGAGCTGGGAGCCGGATATGGGACTCCATCTGGGACTCCGGGATCATGACCTGAGCCGGAAGCAGTTGCTTAACCAACTGAGCCACCCAGGCGCCCTTATTTTTTATTTTTTTTTTTTATTTTATTTATTTTTTTTTTTTTTTAAAGATTTTATTTATTTGACAGAGAGAAACACAGTCAGAGAGGGAACACAAGCCGAGGGAGTGAGAGAGGGAGAAGCAGGCTTCCTGCCGAGCAGGCAGCCCGATATGGGACTCGATCCCGGGTCTCCGAGATCATGACCTGAGCCGAAGGCAGTCGCCTAACCAACTGAGCCACCCAGGCGCCCTATTTTTTATTTTTTTAAAGATTTTACTTATGTATTTAAGAGAGAGACAAAGAGCGAGAGAGAGAGAGCATGAGCTGGGAGAAGGGGCAGAAGGAGAAGCAGACTTCTTGCTGATCAGGGAGCCTGATATAGGGCTCAATCCCAAGACCCTGAGATGCTTAATTGACTGAGCCACCCAGGTGCTCCATCAAGTAAAATTTTAATGTAATTGAAATAAATGCTTTTCAGATCAGACTGCTTAAATTAGAATTTGCTTTTGCTAATGAATTAATTTAGTGGTTTCTTTTTTTCTCTCAGGTGATCCAGAAGAATTAATGTTCCAGTATTTTAAAAAGTTTGGGGATAAACCTTGTTGTTTTACAGACCTCAAGGTGTTTGTTGACCTCTTGCCTGCCACACAGTGTACAAAAGTAAGTATAGTTCAGAATTTTGTTGGGTACCTGTGTTTACTGTAGCTAGATTAAATGTGTGTGTGAGTGGTGAATACAAGATGTCAAGGTAATTGTTCTAGCAAGCCAAGGAGTCCAGGTGTTAACAGATTAGGTCATGATTTCTTATTAAATAAGCCACAAGAAGAATAAGCCTCTGATGGATAAGTGGATTGTCTTTTTGTTTTATGGTGTGTTTTTGTTTTTAGATAACTATAGATAAACATGTAGTTGTAAGAGTAATAATACGGAGAGCTCTGTATTATTTCCCCATTCCCATTTTACCCCATTGGTAACATCTTGCCTAACTATAGTATAATATTATAGTTAGGAAATTGACATTGATATAATTCACTGACCTTATCTAGATTTCACCAGTTTTACATCTGTGTGTGTACATGTGGTACATTACAGGTGTATTTAGTGCAGTATGCAGTGCACGTGGTTTCAGTGACCCCTACCAGTGTCAAGATACAGAACAGTTCCACCACCATCAGGATCTCATGCGCTACCCCTTCTACCCACAGCCATCTCCCTGTGCCTTCCCCCTTCTCTGTTTCTCTCCACTGGCAATCGCTAATAGGGTTTCTATTTCTGTAAGTTTGTCATTTTAAGAATGTTATGTAGGGGCACCTGGGTGGCTCAATTGTTAAGTGTCTGCCTTCGGCTCAGGTCATGATCCCAGGCTCCTGGGATTGAGCCCCGCATCTGGGCTCCCTGATTGGTGGGAAGCCTGCTTCTCTCTCTTCCACTCTTCCTACTTATATTCCCTCTTTCCCTGTCTCTCTGTCAAATAAATAAAGTCTTTAAAAAAAAAAATGTTATGTAATAGAATCATATTATGTGTGGCTTTCTGAGATTGACTTTTTCCTACCTCAGCATAATTCACTGGAGCTTCATCCATGTTAAGGTTTCAGTAGTTCATTCTTTTTTATGCTGAATAGTATTCTGTTGTATGGGTGTGCCACCATTTCTTTAACCTGTTGAAGGACATCCAGTTTCTTATTTTTGGCTGTTACAAATAGAGTTGCTGTGGACATTTGTGTGTGGGTCTTTTTGTGTGAACTTAAGTCTTCATTTCTATGAAAAAAATGTCCAGTAGTGTATTGATAGCTGTATGTTTAGTGTTTTTTTTTAAGAAATGGCCAAACTTTTTCACAGTTTCCATTCCATTTTAAATTCCTGTTAGCAGTAAATGAGTGATCCAGTTTCTCTGTATCTTCATCAGCATTTGGGGTTGTCTATTTTTTATTTTAGCTATTCTGGCAGGTACATAGTGCTATTTTATAGTGGTTTTAATGTGTATTTCCCTAATGGTTAATGATGTGGAACATTTTATGTGCTTATTTGCCAGCTTTATATTCTCAGTGAAATGTGTGTTTCTGTCTTTTGCTCCCTTTGTAGTTCATTTGTTTTTGGTTTCTTTACTATTGAGTTTTGAGAATTTAGACATTCTAGGTACAATTCCTTTGTCAGATTCGTGGTTTCACCTGTTTTCTCCCAGTCTGTGCTTGTCTTTTCATCCTTTAATAGGATCCTTTGCAGAGCAAGGTCTTACATTTTGATGCATTTATTTTGGAATAATTAAAGTCGCAAAGATAGTACAGAAAGTTACATTATACTTTTAACCTTTGCTTGTTAATATCTTAAATTACCATGGCACATTTGTCAAAACTAAGAAATTGGCATTGGTACATTATTATTAACTAACCCCTAGATTTTACTTAGATTTTCCCAGTTTTCCCATTAATGTCCTTTTTCTTTTCTGTGACCTAATCCAGAGTACCACATTGTTGTTAGTTGTCATTTATTGGGGTTTTTTGCTGTGGATGAACCAATGTAAACCTATTACGTAATGAGATGGAGAAGTTTATCTTTAGACTCCTCATCCACAGCAGCATGTCAGATTGTTCACCCATCGCTGGGAACTTCATACCCTGTTCCACATGAAAGGTTTTTAGCACTTAGTCCAGAGTGTCCTTGGTCACGGGCAGCTGGGGTACTCTACCAGTTGGAAAAACCGTGTATGTGGGGTAGGATAGAGCATCAGATAAAGAGTGGCGTGTATAAAAGAAAGTCTGTGACTTTGATCAGTTTTACTCATAAATACCTCTGCAATTAGTGAAGGTTGCAATGAAGCCTTCCCAGCACAGGGTTGGCCACCACCTGTTACTCCAGAATGCCTTCTGTCGCTCCCATAGTGGAGGTGACTAGAGTATTTTTTTGGTGGTTATATCTTCAGTCCACCAGGTTTGATACTTGGCAGTCTTGAGGGTTATGTTTCTAGGGCAGATGGAGCAGTGCTTTCCCAAACTGGTAAGTAGCCAGTGGTCTCTTGGTTCTGAAATGACTGTGACTATTCACTTTGGTTTAGTAAAACTGTTCTTGGAGTGCTGTGCTTACAGGGCTCAGGTCAAGCTTTAGAAGTTTCCAGATTAATTGCAGGATATCCAGAAAAGGGGTTCTGGGTTGTAGGAGGATGTGAAAGCATAGGAGAGAGAAATGGTTGAGTGGAAGGAGAGGTTTGGTCTGGTGAGGACACAGTCCTTCCTTTCTCATAATTGAGAATCTCCCATACAAAAGGGGAATGAGAATTGGGATTAGCAGGAAGTTGTTATAGGGAATTCAGAATTTGGCCAGTGGAAAAACGATCTTTCTAGTAGTTAGTTTCTCTAAAAATATAGTGTGTGAGTTTCATGTTACTAGAGCGATTGAAGCAGAATCCAGAACCATGTGGAAGATATTTTTCCCGTTAGTATTTGTTGCAGGTATTATGTACTGAGTGCTGTGGTTTGGAACTATTGATCATGTCTTCTGTCACTTCCCATCTTAGAAGTTGAAGCATCAAATAATGAGGTTGCATTAAAGGACCACTTAAATTGCCTTCAGCTGAGATTCATAAGGGTTTGCTAATGTATATGTAGTATAAGCAACTCTACTGTATTAGTATGTTTGAAAGTCTTAGGTCTTCTTATGTGACCTCATATAGTAATAATCTATTGAGATGAACTCTCTAGAAATGCTAGAATACTAGCAGTGATAGGTAGTCCTTGTTCTGTGAAACAAAGGATTTAAAGCTGTTCCAATGAGTTTTGTAGTCCCATGTAAGTTTTTCGTTGAGAGGGGTAATTTTGCTGCCACAACTTTTTAAATGTAGGATGACTTCAGTAGCTAAAAATTCTGCTACTCAGCACTGTGTTTATCAGAGGATTGCAGACCATTCAAGTAAATTTCAAACTGAGAGTTACAGTTCCAATCTTTTAAAATTGGGACTACCCCTGTAAGTAGGCCACTGAATCCAATTATCCTGAAGCGGCTCCCCCAGAGTAATGTTTTTATCTTTTTTTAAAAAGATTTTATTTGTTTATTTGACAGAGAAACACAGCTAGAGAGGGAACACTAGGAAGGGGAATGAGAGAGGGAAAAGCAGTCTTCCCACCCAGCAGGGAGCCTGATGTGGGGCTGGATCCCGGGACTCTGGGATCATGACCTGAGCCGTAGGCAGACTCTTAATGACTGAGCCACCCAGGCGCCCCAATGAGTCCAGTTTTTATTTTTATTTATTTCTTTAAAAAAGATTTTATTTATTTATTTGACAGAGAGACAGTAAGAAAGGGAGCACAAACAGGGGGAGCAGGAGGGAGAGAAGCAGGCCTCCTGCCGAGCAGGGAGCCTGATGTAGGGCTCAGTCCCAGGACCCTGGGATCATGACCTGAGCTGAAGGCAGACGCTTAACGACTGAGCCACCCAGGTGCCCTGATTCCAGTTTTTAAAGAATCTTTTTGCATAGCAGTAAAATGGTACAGACTAGAATAAATGAATCCTTTGTTCCATGACAAAACCTATCTGGAAGATTCTTTAGTATTCCCTGAAGAAGGAGGTATATAAGCAGCACTAATATATAAACTAGCTTACAAGAATGGAACAGCTGACAGGAGAAGCTATATAGGCGTTTTGTTGTTGTTGTTGTTGTTGTTGTTGTTGTTGTTTTTAATTGACAGCACAAGTAGGCAGAGCGGCAGGGAGAGGGAGAAGCAGACTCTCTGCTGAGCAGGGAGCACAATGCAGGGCTCGATCCCAGGACCCTGGGATCGTGACCTGAGCCAAAGGCAGATGCTTAACGACTGAGCCACTCAGGCGCCCCTAAAAACATTTTAATGCAAGATGTTACTATTGGGAGAAACTTGGTGAGAAACATACCTGGAATCTCTCTGGATTATTTTCTTAGAACTGCATGTGAATCTGTATCTCAAAATAAAACTTTAATTTAAAAGCAACCTAAGGCCACTGACAGGACATAGCTATTCCTTTCACCGTGTATTATTTTCTTTAAGAATTTATTTGTATATGAGTTGTAATTGTAGGTTTGTTTTTGGTAATCTGTTCTCTTTATAACCTTCCTAATTACGCTTTTTTTTTGCCATATCATTATATTATGTTGATGTGGAATAATTTATGAAACATTTTCATAGTTCTTTTAGTCTTTTAGTTAGTACAAAACGCGGTATTGAGAGATTATTTGTGGCCAGCAGTGAATGAGAATGGCATTTTCTTTTATTTATTTATTTATTTGCTTGTTTACTTATTTATTTATTTATTAAAGATTTTATTTATTTATTTGACAGAGAGAGATCACAAGTAGGCAGAGAGGCAGGCAGAGAGAGAGGAGGAAGCAGGCTCCCTGCTGAGCAGAGAGCCTGATGCGGGCCTTGATCCCAGGACCCTGAGATCATGACCTGAGCCAAAGGAAGAGGATGTAACGCACTGAGCCACCCAGGCGCCCCTTCATTGGTCTTTTAGCAGCATTGTGTGCTGTTAGAAATTTTTTCGTTTTAGTAATTTTGGTAGATGGAAAATGTCTTTTTCTAGATCATTTCAGCATTTGTTAATTACGGCTTACCAAAGACGAGTTCTGTTTTGAGATTTGTGCTTTTTTTCTACATTGCAGTTTATTAATCAGTTACTTGGAGTTGTTCCTTTGTCGACACCAACGGAGGATAAGCTGGCATTGCCTGCGGACATCAGAGCTCTGCAGCAGCATCTGTGTGTGGTGCAGCTGACCAGGTTGCTTGGTTTGTACCACACTATGGATAAAAACCAGAAACTGAATGTGGTCAGAGAACTGATGTTAAGGTACCAGCATGGACTCGAATTTGGTGAGCATTCTTTCAAAATTTCAAAATGTTTACTGGTTGCGTAAGTTTTATAAGTTACCGATATGCTAAGTTTTAGTTGGTCGGTTGGTTGGTCAGTTGGTTGGTTTTAATTACTCAGAGCACCTTGTTTTTTTGGCTTTTTGTTTTGTTTTGTTTCTTAAGATTTTATTTATTTGACAGAGAGAAACACAACTAGAAAGGGAACACAAGCAGGGGGAGTGAGAGAGGGAGAAGCAGACTTCCCGCTGAGCAGGGAGCCCGATGTGGGGCTCAGTCCTGGGTCTCTGGGATCATGACCTGAGCTGAAGGCAGACGCTTAACGACTGAGCCACCCAGGTGCCGCAGAGCACCTTGTTTTAATGAGTTTGGCAAGGGGAATATTTTTATCAATGGGAAGACTGTTCACATATAAAGCCTTTCTTAAGTTTAGAGTTTTAAATAATTATAGTTGTCCATATTCTTTATTAAGCTAACTGTCACACTGGGGCTCATATGAATTACACGGAGCTTATGATTAATTATGACATTTTCTGCTTATGGGCCTTAGTATTTTTAATATATAGACTGAAATAAAACAAAGTGAATGTTGTAAATCATGAGGTATATATTTAGTTTAGGGCTAATATATGTGATAAAGTGTAAATTATGTGACCAGATGATGTTAGTGTTTCTCTAACTGTATTCTAAATCATTAGGTGAAGTAATGAGCTTACCATTACTTTAGTTGTACATGGCCCCTGGCTTCTGTTCTTCTCTTTCCTTGAAACTTCTTCCAGATCTTACTGCTCTCGCTTTGGGGCCATTGCAGATATCACCTCTGTTCTGGAACTCTTTCTTCTGCTCCAGCTGAGTGTGCCCTTACCTTCTTTTGAATCCTTTGATTCATGGCTTATATTTTTCTTCTGGTATTTACACAGCTCTTACTACTTTCATTTCCTCTTTTTATCTTTTCCCTCCTGTCACTTTGCTGCTTTAGAAAACTCCTTTGGGGCAGTTATAGTTGAACAAATGTTAAAATACAAATATGGGATTTTTTCCCTACAGGGAAATCCTGTTTGAAAACCGAATTGCAGTTTTCAGACTATTACTGTCTCCTTGCTGTCCATGTGCTTATTGATATATGGAGAGAAACAGGTAAGGAAGAGTGATTTCAGTTTAACTTTCTGCTTTGCTTTTATTGATTATAA
>PITA01029777.1:0-17446 GCA_004023965.1 Spilogale gracilis | reverse complement strand
GGGAGAGAAACAAAACGAGAAAGACTTTGGACACAGAAGCAAACTGAGGGACTTGGAGGGAAGGGGGTGGAGGGATGGGAGAGCCTGGTGGTGGGTACTGAGGGCACCTAATGCATGGAGCACTGGGTGTGGGGAATGGGCAATGAATCTTGGAACTGAAAAAAAATTTAAGTAACAATAAAAATAAATAAATAAATAAATAAATAAATAAATAAATAAATAAATAAAAAGAAAGAAACTTGCTTATAGTCTTGATGTCGCCCAGGAAGAGCACAGTCAGAGTGGTACAAAATATTGGTTCTCTCTGTGTGTCTTCCATTTGCATGTTGTGATGTTGTGATGAGAAACACAAATGGCATTTTATCTATGATTAGACGTTGCATGCATTGAGTTCACAACTATTAGTTTATTGGCTCTCATGAAAAAGTTGGAGCAGAGGGAGTTTTATTACCTCTGTTTTACAGGTTAGGTTAAAGGACATGTCTCGTGCTCTCTCCTCTCCTAGCTCACCATCCCCCCCCCCAAAAAAAAGGAAAGAAAGGAAGAAAAGAAAAAATGTCGAGGAGGCAATATTTTTGGCTCTGCCTTGAAAATTCTAGGATGTAATTATATACTTGTCAAAATCCAATGATGTGAGATTTTTCTTTTCCTTTTCAATTTTAATAAATAAATATTCTGTGTCTTGAGCAGCCATGTGTTTCTTTCTAGAACTCAGCAATGCTCACAGAAAACCTCAGTGTTTTTTTTTTCTAAGATTTTATGTATTTATTTGAGACTGTGAGCAAAGGAAAAGGCAGAGGAAAAGGGACAAGCAGACTCCCACTGAGCACGGAAACCCTGTGTGGGTCTCAATGCAGGGCTCCATCCCAGGAACCTGAGAACATGACCTGAGCTGAAGTCAGATGCTTAACGGACTGAGCCACCCAGGTGGCCACGAGAAAACCTCAGTCTTTATGGCCAAATCCAAAGTGACACTACCATGCTAATCTTGAATTACCATAACCCTGTTTATAGGTGAAGCAATTAGTAGCTCCCTTACTGAGCCAAACCATATATGAAATATTATAGAATTAACAGCAAATAGCATAGCAATGGTGGTCCCTGAAGGCAAAGGAAGCAAATTTTAACTTACTGTCTAGAGTTTTCAAATCAGAAACTTTTGGAAAAGAACAAGAATGAAGTTATTGGGCCTAAAAATATAAATTTTTCATAGCTGTACAAATGTATTTCTAAATGGCTTTTTTAAAAAGGCTTTACTGGGGGGCCTAGCTGACTCAGTAGGGAGAGTATGTGACTCTTGATCTTAGGGTCATGATGAGTTAAAGTCCTGCATTGGGTGTGGGGCCCACTTAAAAAAAAAAAAGACTTTTGCCTGAAATATACATAATAATTTCATTAATTTGCACCAGCCTGGGGTTGAATGATATCATTTATAGCTTAGGAGATAACATTCTATCTATTCAGGCTTCATACAATTCTCATAACAGAAGTAATTACTATTCATGCAACTCTTGCATAGCCCTTTAATACTTACAAAAGGACCTCCAAAATGTGTGGCCATGCTATTTCTGAAGGCAGTGGTTAAAATGTCTGGATTTAAAGTTTCCAAATGCTAGTTTTTGATATCTTTGTAGTATATTTTTCAAGCATTTTTCTTTTTTTAAGGAAAGAACTTAGATTCTCTTGTATTCCCCTTTCTTGTTTTAAACCGGTATTGACTTAATACTACTTTCCTACAGTTTGAAGGATGAGTTATTTATGATTAGGAAGATAAGACCCCAAGACTTTCAGTGATTTGCAGACTAAGTCAGAACAGCCATCGTTATGCTTATCATTATTTTTTTTTCTTAGATCATTTATGGAAATAGTTTCTTTTAGGTTGAAGCTGCTGTTCCTCACGTAAGAATGTTAGAATTTGAAGGCTTTCAGAAGCTATCGCCAAGGATACAAAGCAAACTGGTTTCAAATTCCAAATAACCAAACAACCATAACCTGGATGTCTTGAGTTTCTGGAGGAAGGAACACATTTCCTATAGTACTATACCTACTTATCTACAATCATCTATTGGTTTTATATAACTACGGTTGAGAACAGAGTAGTTCTATAATTGAACATATTCTCTGCTAAAAAAATAGAAAAGTGGCAGATTTTGGCAGCTTTTAGGATTCATTTTTCATGCTTAGTGTGTATTCAAACCTACATAATGATCATTTCCCAACTTCTCCTATTCCAATAATATTTCATTTGGAAAAGCCAGTGTCATTAGCATAGTGGTACTTTTCCCTCTGGAAGGAATTAATGCCTGATGGATTTGTATCTGTGGGGAGACCCCTCACCAAAATCATTATATCAATGACCCTTCTGCACTTCCTTATGCCATAGATCACATCATTGGGAATTATGTCAAAAATATTCACTCTCAAATATAGAAAGAAGTTCTGAAAAAGAAAATAACTCAAAAATGGGTAAAAGATCTGAATAACCACCTCATTAAAGAAGATATGCATGTGGCAAATATGCATATTGAAAGATCCTCCACATCATATGTTACTAGGGAAATACAAATTAAAACAACTGTGAGATACTGTCACCGCTGGGGAGCCAGCCTCGGCGGAGATGTGGGTCCCGAACCCGGGATGTCTGGCGGGTGAAATAATAATGACACGGACACACAAATCTAATGCAAGCTGACAGACCCGAGGTCAGTCAGGAGAGACCTATGAAGCAGGCTCAGGCGTACGCTATGGCTTTTTAGCATTGGCTCTCTAGCTCTAGCTCTCTAGCTCTGGCTTTGGCCCTCTTGCTCTACTTCTCTCTCTTCTTCTGTCTCTCTTTGCTTCTTGCTCTCTCCTCGCATTGCTTCTGTCTCTTTGCTGGCTCTCTTGCTGTTTGCCAGCTCTCTTGCTGTTTGCCAGCTCTCTTGCTCTCTCCTCTAAAGCTCTCTTGCTGCATCTGCCTTTGTGTCTCTTGACTGACTGGGGCCCTAGTCTTTTATTATTTAAAAGTGAGGAACTTGGGTGGTGCAGTTAAATCTTTAACTGCTTTTGCACCCACCCCCTAGAGACAGGATTAGTATTGTTACTGCAGGGTACAGAGTGATTGCTTAAACTCACAGAAGTTGAGACCATTGAGGCAGAGGGTCAAGAAATACAGATAAGAGATACTGAGATATGATTACTGGGAGGAGGATTAAATGGAGGAGGAGGATTAAATGGAACTATGTCTTGAATAAGCACACCAAGGACATATTGCCCTGACCCACAGGGTAAGTGGCTTTTCAGATTCTAGGCAGGGAAAGCCCCTCTGGGCTTTCATTTACATTCACAGGTACCTCCATCAGAATTTCTGGTGGCTTGGGCATGGAGGGAAGGGCGGCAGATCATGCACCGTCCCCGACAAGATACCACTATATGCACCTATTAGAATACCCAAAATCCAGATCACTAGTAAAACCATATACTGGTGAGGATATACAGTAGCAGAGAACTCATTTATGGCTGGTGAGAGTGGAAGTGGTAGGGCCAGTTTGGAAGACAGACAGTCTTACAAAACTAAACATACTCACAGCAAGCAATCCAACAATCACATCGGCTTGGTATTTACCCAAAGGAGTTGAAAACTCGCATCCACACAAAAACTTGCACACAGATGGTTTATAAGCAGATTTATTCTTAATTGCCAAAACTTGGACACAACCAAGATGTCCTGCAGGAGGTAAATGAATAAATAAACTGCGGGTCATCCAAAAAATGGAAGATTACTCAGCACTAAAAAACAACAGCAAAACAAAACAGAAGAGTTCCGGGGCCATGGAAAGACATGGAGGAATCATTAAATGCACATTACTAAGTAAAAAAAGGACAATCTGAAAAGGCGACATGTTGTAAGATTCCAACTATGACATTCTGGAAGAGACAAAACTATGGAGACAGTAAAGACCAATGGTTACAGGAGAGGGGTGAAGATGGTAGGGATGAATAGACTAAGCACACAGGATTTTAAAGGATTTAATACAAAATAGTAAAACTATTCTGTATGATACTATAATGGTGGATATGTGACATTTACATTGGCTAAAAAATAAAACCCATAAAATGTGCCATTTTTGGTGAACATGTGAACAAATGTTCACCAAGAGTGAACCTTAATATAAACTAAGGAATTCAAGAGATAAAGATATATGGGAGTGTCGGGTCCATTCTGGGGATGAGGGTGGATTATAGATAGTGGAGGAGGCTATGGGACATGATGTAGGAACTCATTGTACTTTTCACTCAATTTTGCTGTGAATCTAAAACTGCTCCAAAAAAGAAATCCTATTTAAAACGAGGGAGAAAACACTTTCAAAATATGCTCATCCAAAGTAGCAGTACAAGAGGATGTTGGCTTTTTCTGTCAATAAAGCTCTTAAGAGAAAATGACCAATTTCTCTAAATCCAAATGCTTTAAACGAATTTATCCTTCTCCATTGTCCTTGAGCCCATTAAAAATCCCTTTTTATTTCCTCAATCTGTGCCATATTGTGTTGAGAAGATAAAGGGCTGGACTTAATGATTAAGGAATCGCTGGAAATCATTAATAATTCAAAACTATTAAACAGCAAAATAAAATAGCGGCATTTCTTTTAAGGGGACCGGACAGTGTGCAGTATACATTTGGAGGCTTTATTCTGGGTATTGCTTATCCATCTATCTGGCACACAAGTTGTTATTTTTCGCCTTTCCCTCATTTGCATTCTAATAAAGAGTTAGCAGTGGAAAAGAGATTGTAGATTGAGAACATTAGAGATTCAAAAGTACTTTTAAATATTCCGGAAAGCAAACTTTAATGCTCACTATAGATTTTGCTGTAAAACCTGTCACCGTTTATGGAACTCAAATGTTTGCATTTTCTACTGCTGATATCTAGTCAAGCTGTGCCCCAAATTAACAACTCTGGGTCAATTCAAGGGTTTTAAAAATATTTCTCTGACCAAATGACTCATAACAACTCAGGAAACGAGATGTTGGTGAGGATGCAGAGAAAGGGGAGCCCTCTTATGTTGTTGTTGGGACTGTAAACTGGTGCAGACACTCTGGAAAACAGTACGGAGGTTCCTCAGAAAGTCGAAAATAGAGCTACCCTATAACCCAGCAGTTGCACTACTAGGTATTTATTTATCCAAAGGATACAAACGATTCAAATGGACACCTGCACCATAATTGTTCATAGCACCAATGTCTACAATAGCCAAAATACGGAAAAGTCCAGATGTCCATCGACAAATGAATCGATAAAGAAGAAGTGGTACATATATATCACTCAACCATCAAAAGGAACAAAATCTTGTCATTTGCAATGACGTGCATGGAACTAGACGGCATTACGTTTAAGTGAGGTAAGTCAGAGAAAGACAAATACTATATGATTCCATTCATATGTGGAATTTAAGAAACAAAGCAGATCAACACAGGGGAAGGGAAGGAAGGATTAAGATGAAAATAGAGAGGCACTGAATTTAGGAGA
Organism: Spilogale gracilis; assembly: GCA_004023965.1. Taxonomy (NCBI): domain Eukaryota; kingdom Metazoa; phylum Chordata; class Mammalia; order Carnivora; family Mephitidae; genus Spilogale; species Spilogale gracilis. The sequence continues at coordinate 11,940 of PITA01029777.1, read as the reverse complement.
CAAACTGAGGGTTGCTGGAGGGGAGTTGGGCGGGGGGATGGGGTAACTGGGGGATGGGCATCAAGGAGGGCACATGATGGAATGAGCACTGGGTGTTATATGCAACTGATGAATCACTAAATTCTACCCCTGAAACTAAGAATACATTTAATGTTAACTAAATTTAATTTAAATAAAGCATTAAAAAAAAACAAACCTCCCCTGACCAAAATTTACATTGTGAGCTAGAGTGAAGAATCAGAACAGTTATTTGGAGGGTATGGTAGTGGTTATTCTTCAAATGGTAACAAAGGCTTTCTAGAAACTTGAATCGTAGGATGTAAAACTCAGCATCATGTTAATATTGAAGCATCAATATATTTGTCTCAAATTATGGATGGCTCAAATATTTGGGATTAGGAATTTATATAACTAGTGAAGGGGTAGGGATGTGAATGTCAGGGAAACCAGCACCCAAAGAGATACTCCAGGACCAGAATAAGATTCTCAGGATCTTGTCTATAGTGTCTGCAAGTCTCAAGAACCCTGGGGATAAGAAAGAAGAAAGAAAGAAAGAAAGAAGGAAAGAAAGAAAGAAAGAAGGAAGGAAGGAAGGAAGGAAGGAAGGAAGGAAGGAAGGAAGGAAGGAAAGAAAGAAAGAAAGAAAGAAAGATGGAAAGAAAGAAAGAAAGATGGAAAGAAAGAAAGAAAGAAAGAAAGAAAGAAAGAAAGAAAGAAAGAAAGAAAGATGGAAAGAAAGAAAGAAAGATGGAAGGATGGAAGGAAAGAAGGAAAGAACCCCTAGGAATCTCCTAATGATTTATACCAATCTGAAATTCCAGTGTGGGTAATTATCAAAAGTTCAGGGAACACACATTCTGTTTGCAACATTCCATCAAGGCCGTCCATCCTTCTCTCCAGACTTCCACTTGGACTCCAGTTACCACCCTTCATACACTTTAACCCTGAATCAGATACATGAGCACATTCTGGCAAATGTAGCTCTCAGTTCCTCTTCTGCACTTATGGGGAAATTAGAAGGAGCTGGTGGTGATGCCTGGTGAAGACAGATAGCCAAGTACATATATCATAATCCTGCTTCTCCAACAGCTATTTCTTTCACTTTAAGTATCCAATTCAGGGGCCCCTGGGTGGCTCAGTCATTAAGTGTCTGCCTTCGGCTCGGTCATGGTCCGGGAGTCCCAGGATCGAGCCCTGCATCGGGCTCCCTGCTTGGTGGGAGGCCTGTCTCTGCCTCTCCCACTACCCCTGCTTGTGTTCCCTCTTTCTGTGGGTCTCTCTCTATCAAGTAAATAAAATTAAAAAAATAAGCATCCAATTCAATATATCCACATACATATTTTTAAAGGCAATTACGAGACTGATGTATATGCCTGCATGAATTATTTTACTCTTGCTTATACAAATTTGTAATTTAAAGAAAGAAAAAGAAGCTTGGGTATACTGAGCTTCTTGGAGCTGTAGATTATGGGCTTTCATTAAATTTGGGAAATTCAGGGCCATTATTTCTCCAAACGTTTCTCCCCCTTCACTCTTTTCTTTCCTTGTGGGATCCTCCTTGCACACACGTGTATGCTTGATAATGCTTCCTAGGTCTCTGAAGTTATATTCATTTTCCCATTGATCTGTTTTCAACTTTATGGATTTTTTTTTCCTGCCCACATGACTCTTCTGTTGTAACTTCCAGGTGAATTTCTTATTTTAATGATTTCATTTTTCAAATTCCAAATCTCCATTTGTTTTTGTTCTACAATTGCCATCTCCTTCATATGAGCTTCTGTCCATTGAACCACTGTCCTCATATTTTCCTTTTATCCTTTCAATATGGTATTCTTTAGCTATTTGGACTCTTTTGAAGTCATTTGCTAAATACCCAAATTGGTATGAATTACATTTTCTTGTCGCTTCACATATTGTGTGTGTGTATGTGAGTGTGTGTGTGTGTGTGTGTGTAATAGTGCATATTTCAGACAATATTGACATTTTCCCTGCTGAGAATTGTTTTGGCTCTGGTTTTATTGTTGTTATTTTGTTTTGTTTTTCTTCATTAACTTTAGGACCTGTGTTTCCCCCTCAAAGTGTGGCTATTGATGCTTCTGCTGGGTTATTGTTTTGTTTTGTTTTGTTTTGTTTGCAAGCCTGTTCTTATCTTCAGATTTGCTTTCCTAGGCATATTTCCTAGGAATATCTTACTGTTCTGTCCAGGATCAGAAATTATTCTCAAACACCTCAAGCTTATAAATCCTTCCACTCTCTGCTGGCAGAGCTATCGGTATGTAAGTTGGGGAGCATATTCAAACAGACTGCTTTAAGTTTGCCCATTTTTTGCTTTCCATGGAACTTTCTTGTGTCTCCTTTGAGAAGATGCCCTGGCACCATAGGCCAGAGATGTGTGAGTGGCTTAGGTCTGTTTTGAACTCTGCTGTACAGGCACATAGCTTCTGGCCAACCCCAGATAGGTAGAAAGCTTATCAAACCCCTTATGTGTGCCTTACCTACTGGAACTCTTGTTTAATCCCTTGCTCTGAAAATTTGAGCAAATTGAGGCTCCTGGCCTCTCTTTTCACTTATATCAAGATTGCCACCTGTATTAGTCAGAGAACTCCAGAGAAACAGAACCAATAGAATATACCTACAAACACACATACAGACACATAAATGAAAATACATGTGTATACTTGCATATTTATCCATAATCATGTGATTGTGGAGATGGAGAAGTCCCATAGTCTGGCATCTGCAAGTCATCTGAGACCTAGGAAAGCAAGTGGTTATTTCCAATCTGGGTCCAAAAGCTTGGGAACCAGGCATGTCAATGGCGTTAAGTCCCAGTCTGAGAGCCCAAGACGACCAACATCCAGCTCAAGCAGTTAGGCAGAGAAAGAGAATTCTTGCTTCTTTTACCTTTCTCTATTTTATTCAGGCTTTCGGCAGGTGGGGAGATTCCCTACCCACTGTGGGGAGGACAATCTGCTTTCCTTAGTCTATGGGTTCAAATACTAATATCATCCTGAAACATTCTCACAGACACACCCAGAAATAATATTTAACCAAATATCTGGACATCCTGTGACCCAGTCAAGCTGACATATAAAATTAATCATCACACCACTTTGAAAATAATGTTCTAAATCCTGTGTGTCCTCACTAGCAGTGACGGTGACAGCCTGACTCTCTCTGGCTGAATTATCATGGACAGAGCCAGTGGGGTCATGGGATCCATCCTAGGCAAGAATACCACAGGCTCATGCTGTTCTTACCCGAAGAAGTTCAATAGTATTCGTGAATAAACATGGTTCGCATTGATGTTAAATGTGCGTTGATTTCTAGAGTTTTAGCAATCTGAAATGATTGTTGTTGACAGTTTTCTCCAGTTCTGTGGTTGCTTTTTGTTAGAGAGAGGATAGTTGCCTCCCTAATCCCATTATGCTGGGAAGGAAATTGTATTAAATTTAAATTTATCTAGAGAGTATAGCTCTTTTTCAACTTATCTCTTTACTATTCCAAGCCTGTACAAAAAGACACACACACACACACACACACAGAGAGAGAATGAAAGAGAATGAGAGAGAGAGAGATAGAGAGAGGGAGAGAGAGAGAGAGAGAGATTAGTGATCCAGAAAATGCATCACTTCACAGCACTGTCATGAAAAGACCTTGCACTTTGGACTCAAATGAACCTTGACTTGAATCTTGGCATAACAACTTCCTGCTAATGTACTCTGAAAAAAACACACGAAGTGTTTGAGCCTCCTCCATAAAACAGAAGTTCTTAGCTGGGTTTCGTGAAGACCAAATGCCTTGGCTCTAATGTGTACTTAATGGATGCTAGTTTTCTTTATTGTATCCCTTCTCTTTGCTTTCCATGAGCATATGCTATGTACGACTCCCTGATTTTATGTCTGGTGTCTAAAAATTGCATTCGAATGCGTATTAATTGTTGATGTTTAAAAAGTGCGTAACTGAGGTTATTGGTAAGTCAAGAGACACAATGGAGAAATGGTTTCTGAAGCAACCAACACCCCTCTGGTTTGAAGCCCAAGAATGCAGCCCTATTCTTGTGTTTTTACATGCCTTATGTTGATTTATGTTTGCAAATGTACTTTTGGTAGTTTTCTTAGGCTGTATTCCCAGTGTCTTGCTTTAGATAACTATTGTATATATATTTTTTGCAGTATTTTCTAAGTGTTACAAGGAAGAAGGAATGAAGGGGATAAAATGCACATTAGTTTTTGTGGGATAAATTCCAAACCAACTGATTCTAGTAGAAAGTCTCTCTCTCTCTTCTTCTTTTTTTTTTTTTTTCCATAGTTCTTTTGGTCAGTTATAACATCATTACATGTAGCATTAATAAAATGATAGCCCATTACAGCATTCTCAGTGTTTCTTCTCTCTCTCTTTTTTTTTTTAAGATTTTATTTATTTGACAGAGAGAAACACAGCCAGAGAGGGAACACAAGCAGGGGAAGTGAGAGAGGGAGAAGCAGGCTTCCCGCTGAGCAGGGAGCCCAATGTGGGACTCGAACCCGGGTCTCCGGGATCATGACCTGAGCCAAAGGCAGTCGCTTAACTGACTGAGCCACCCAGGCGCCCCATCAGTGTTTCTTCTTTGAATGAATTCCATCAACCACAACTAGTTACTAGATTAGCATTTCAATTCTAAGTATTGGTCACGACTAGAAAGTGAAGCAAAAAAAAATTATTACAGAGGTTGTAGTTTTGTTGGGAGAATATATCCATTTTCCTGGATCTTGCTAATACACCCTTTGTTTTGTGTGTAAGCCCAAATACATCGTGAGTTTGACAAACCTACGTGGTTTTAAGAAGTGAATCAGCTTTTCTCCATGCCTATTAAATCTTAATAGTAAGAGACATGATTTATTTTCCCTTTGAATTATTACCTCTCTCATAGGAGTGAGTATCAGACATCAAAGATTAACCTGACTTTGTAGAAACAACACTGGAACTGGAAGTGGAAACAGGACACAGATTTTGTTCTGTTGTGCTCCAGCTGTGTGATCTTGTTTAAGTAAATCAACTTCTCTGAATTTTGCTTCCCTTATATTCAATATTGAGATGACAGAATCCCTGAGTTTCCCATTGCTACTAAAATGGCATGACTCTATAATCCTTTTCCATTGGTCTGAATTTTGTCTATGGTATCTTTAAATGATTTATAAAATAAATGCTGTTATTTTCTCTCTGCCTAATTATACCTCAGTTTGTCTGGTATATTTGTTCCATTACGTATTAGATGTTGTTTTCAGAAATATGATTGAAGATTTCAGGCAGCTAAATAAATCTTTTTTGAGATTGGGACCTCACTTGTTTATAACTTCACATTAATAATCAATTTATCATGTGCTGAACTCTGATTATATATATATATATATTTATATTTATATGTGTGTGTATCTGTATTTATATCAATCTTTTTTTTTTTAAAGATTTTATTTATTTATTTGACAGAGAGAAACACAATGAGAGAGGGAACACAAGCAGGGGGAGTGAGTGAGGGAGAAGCAGGCTTCCCGCGGAGCAGGGAGCCCGATGTGGGACTCGATCCCGGGTCTCCGGGATCATGACCTGAGCCAAAAGCAGTCACTTAACCAACTGAGCCACCCAGATGTCCCTTTATATCAATTTCTATATCTGGATGTTTAAGAATACAATTTGAGGACATTTCACAATAGGATCTCCTTGATCCTGTTCTTAAACCCTAGAGCATCTTAAGATGTATCACTTTATTTAGAACAATCTCTCAGTACAAAAAATTATTGTACCTGTCTACCTAAATGCTTTGGAAGTATTTTACAAGGGTTCAGTTTACATCTAGTGGGGAGACTAGGCATGGGGAAAATAAACTACTGGCCAGACCTAGTACTGGGTTTTTCTCTTTACCTCGTTCAATTATGACTCCAGAGAAGAGTTAAGCTAAAAGTAAAATCAAATCCTTAACTCATTTGCCCTCAGTATTCTGTGGGAACAATGGAATAGAAAAGCAGCACATTGTAGGCCTTACCCAAAGAAGGAGCTCAGATTTGCACATTTTAACCTCACCTAGTCTCAATCTTATTAATGGTCTCATTTTGGCAGCTACACACCCAAAAGTGAAAGACATAAAATCCACAGTTTTACCACAGCTGTTTCCTCCTTCCTCTACAAAATTATTTAAACACCTTGTGACCTAAGGGGAAAGGGTGAATGAATGAGTTTCCAAATGAATTCTCTCCTGTCTGCTGTGTGCTTTCGGAAGTACTTGCTAATTGACGGAATCATCGCTTGCAAGTATCTTTCACAATGCGGAGATTTAAAAACTGTATTTGATCTCCGTTCCTATGTTTCCATTCTGAAAACTGCAACATCCACAAAAGCAAAATTGCTGTAAGAAATATATCATGCTTCACTTTAGAAAGCAGAGAGGATTTACTAAATACTCTAAAATCCTACAAATCGTGTGTTCAGTAGGGAGCTTCAAGATCATATCTTTAGGATTTGGAAATTTAAATTGTGCTGCCAAAGAGGTTTTTTTCTTTTTTTTCTTTCTTTCTTTTTTTTTTTTTTTTGGATAAGTTATCCAATCTTATGTTTTGAAATATAATTTTGAGGATACAAAGTCCAGATTCATTTTAAAAGCCAAAGAAAATTACCTTACATAGTGGTAATAAGAACACCCCTACCCGGTCAGATGTTAATAATGTCACGGGACAGATTATTTCAGTGATAAACCTTGGCCAGTACTACTGTGTCTCTCCTCCCCAACCATATAGCACGTGCACATATAAGACAAGAGAGAAAAGGAAAAAAAGCAAACAAAAACTAAGACATCTCACATAATAAGCCAAAATATCAACCCTTTGGACAAAAGAAAACAGGAATAAGAATGGATCTTAGGTCAGGTATAATCTTGATTGTTTCTTTCACTGAGAAAGAGATTTCTTGCAGCTAAACTCATACTAAAAAGATTAATTCATTAGATGAAAATTAACTCTACCGCCAACTGTGGGGTCTTCATTATGCAAATGCTTGAGGCTTATTATTTTTTTTCAGCTTGTAATGCCCAGAGACACCATAGACCATGTTTTCTGAGCTCAGAACGACTTTTTGCCCTTGCGCACAATACCTAATAGAATGTGTCTCCCTCAGCCAAATTTGAACATAGTTCACTGAATGAGGATAAGTGCTTCAAAGGAGAGGAGCCATTAAGATCCTCTCCCTGGGGCGCCTGGGTGGCTCAGAGGGTTAAGCCTCTGCCTTCGGCTCAGGTCATGATCCTATCCTGGGGTCCTGGGATCGAGTCCCACATCGGGCTCTCTGCTCAGCAGGGAGTCTGCTTCCCCCTTTTTCTCTGCCTGCCTCTCTGCCTATTTGTCATCTTTGTCTCTCTGTCAAATAAATAAATAGTTAAATAAATAAATAAATAAGCATATCTTAAAAAAAAAAAAAAAAAAAATCTTCTCCCTGGAAAGCTTGAAATACTGGCCAAATGGTTCTCATCACCCTGAGCTGTCCTTGAGAAGAGAGATGGGAAATGTCCAAGATTGGCACAACCATTTCACCAAAATTCACTATCTGTAAAGCAAAGAATGCCAGTCTGTGGAAAGGTAAGACTAAAGACTCTGTCCGGAGAGGTTACAAACATCTCAATCTGGGCTCCTTAAAGTCTCCATTTCTTGGCTTCTTTTTTGCTCACTTTCTACCCTGATTTCTGAAGACACTGCTCATTATTAATAAGCTCCTCTTCTTATACTTAAATGAACAAAGCTCTATGCTTATACCCCTAAATTTCTGCCTTACACAGGTGATTGTAAAATATAATAACTACCTTAACCTAACTAAATCTGATTTTATAAATGAAAGTGGAATGTAACAATATAACAACTTTGAGAAACAAATTCTTAAAAATATACAATTTTATCAAAATTGCATATAGTAGTTATTGAATAATTCTTGAAGCATTTTTACCTGTTTTAGGTTAAATTTTTCAATAAAATATGTGGGCTAGGATATCTTGAAAAAACTAAGCCTAATTGGTATGTCAAACCACAAATTGCTTTGGAAAAATATTTTCTTATTAATCTGGGTTTGTGTCTAATTAGTGTGAAAAGTTATGAGTCTTTTACCTCTCAACAAATATTCTTTGAAATCTCCTATTCTCAGAATGTATAGAAGACAACATATTTTCTTTCTCCAATTGGAATCATCACAATGTTGGTTAGGCTTTTATTTCTCCTATAAAATGTCTTTTATTTAATAGAATCTATTTCCCAGGTGTTAAATTTTCCAGAATAATAATTTCCCTTGTTTTAACTCCTGGCCTGTAAGACATTGGTCTCTCCTGACTAGTTACTTGCATATAAAAAGAGTTAATTTAAATTCAAGTCAGCAACCTATTTTCCACTGTTTGTAGATGACATTACGTAGTGGAAACTAATATAGGTCCCTGTTAAAATGTTTTTCTATTTCAAAAGTGATGTTATTTTGAATTCAATTTCCCAGTTGTTAATAATAACTTCTAATTCAAAAATGCAATGTCCTAATAAAAAAGTAAGTCCATTTAATTGGGACAAAGTTCTGTTCCAAAGGACTAGGGTAGAAATCTTTATATGGGTAGAGTTCTATTGTCACTTTTACATTAATTCATGTGATATCATAAAATCCAGATTGGTAAAAACATGAGTCATTAAGCCACAGACTTCCTTTTTCATTTTATGCATGTACCCAAATCCTGCAAAACATTTTACACTAAGAGGTACCTTTTTATACTTCTGGGTCACCACTTATTGGAAGAGAAAACAATGAGATAAATCATTCACTCTTAATCATAACAACAACAAAAAAGATGTCATTCTATTTATTTTTCTTTTCTTTTCTTTTCTTTTTTATTTTCTTTCTTTCTTTCTTCCCTTCTTTCTTTCAATATTGGCTACCAATAGGCAAGTTTAACAAAAGGAAACTTAAAATATCATCCTACTAACATTTTTTCCACATCGGCAAAGGGCTAGCCTTAGAATATTTAATTTTCAAAAGATTTCCTCTTATCGTGAACAGGTTATAACATAAGCCAAGTACTAAATTCTAGTTTAATATCTTCTTAAAGAGAACAGCGTTTTTTTAGAATTCCTATGAAGTTCTGTGATGTTTTATTCTCCATTTCTTGTCCGCCACTCTCTAAGACTTTCTTGACACCCTTTCTCCATGATTTGTAATCTCTGTGATCCTTCGAGGCCTAAAGACCTTAACAAAACTTCTCAAAAATTCAAGCCAATAGCTAGCTACTTCTTCCTATACCTAATTTATCATAATAGCGTTTGTGCTTGGCATTTAGTGGTGCTAGGAAAGATAAACACTTATTAATGAATGGTTCCTATTTGGTAGATATTTTTAGTTTACTGTAATTTCTTTTTTTTTTTTTTTTAAGATTTTATTTATTTATTTGACAGAGAGAAACACAGCCAGAGAAGGAACCACAAGCAGGGCGCATGAGAGAGGGAGAAGCAGGCTTCCTGCTGAACGGGGAGCCCAATGTGGAACTTGATCCTGGGTCTCCAGGATCATGACCTGAGCGGAAGGCAGTCACTTAACCAACTAAGCCACCCAGGCGCCCTAGTCTATTGTAGAATTATAACTCAAATTTATCTAATTTGATAAAATAATAGAATAATTCCTCAGAATAGTCATACTGCAATACCAACATTTTCTGTCCCTTGGCATCACCCAAGGAAGCTTTGAAAACTATTTATGTCTACTTTCGATTAGGTCTTAAATATCTCCTGATTCTACTGAACATAGATGAAATCTATATGATTAATTTTCTTTTTCTCTCCCTTAATTTAATCTTTCCTTCTTTTCTTCATTATCCATTATCATCCCTGGAATATAAAAATAAATAAATAAATAAGCTAAAAAATAAAGGATGCCATCGTATTGGGCAAACAAGCTATAAACATCGTTTAGTTAAATAACAATTGAATGTATCTGTATACAGTGTCACAATGCAAGGTATGTTCCATTGGTAAGGACAGTGGCTCATGTACTTTTACAGGAGAGAGAAGTTACATTTTTCATTAATGAACTGAGGCAGCTGCGTAGAAAATGGGGATCTTTATCTGGGCCTAGAAGGTTTTTTGAAATAAGAGCAAATGCATTTAGGCAGGAGAAGTAAGTATGAACAAAGGAAGGGAAGTAAGATAATGCAGGGATTGTTGGAGCCCTGAATCTAAACTGATCAGCTAGCAGCAAATAGCAGAGAGGAGCATAAAGGAAGAAGGATTGTTTGGACTGTAGAAGGTCTGAATAGCATGCTAAGAATTTAAGAGTCTACCCTCTAAGAAATGAAAGAAATGGAGAGTTTTGCGACCAAAATTCAAGTGTTACATTCAAAAGACTTAGCTTCCTGCAGATTTAATTAATTTGATAAGGAAGAGACTGAAGGGAAGGGGATGGAGGACTCTTGCTATAGCACTGAAGGGGATGGTAAGAGTCTAATGTGAATGTGTGGAAACACCAAAAGAAAAAAAAAAATTGCTGCATGACACGGAAGGAGGAAACCACTGGGTTTGTAGACTCAAGAAGTTTCATTAGGTTAAGGCATCAAAAGTTCCAAATCAATAATAAAATAAATAACAGAGTAGAAGAAAGGGAGGGACAGAGGGAGGGAGAGAGAAAGCATGCCAACAAAAAGAAGGAATCTTCATCTTTGGAATTACTCAGTAATGAAAAGTTATTCCCCTCTAGAGAGGAGTCCACTGTTACACTGGTACACTCCATTCAATGACTAAGATTTCTAACTACTTGAATACCCTTGATTTTACAAGTATTCTTTTGCTATGTGTGAATCAACATAATTTCTGATATTAAGATGGTACAATATATTGAATGTATAGTACACCAAAATGTCAAATAATATCCTTTATGAGGACAACTCTTTAAAAAAATATATTGAAAATGTGTTCAATTTCCATACTCATAAACTTGACATAATTTTCCCCTAGGTCCCCAATCTCATGCCCCATGAAATGTCCCAAAGAGCATTTCAAATTTCTCTCTCTCTCTACACACACACACACACACACACAATCTTAAATGGCTTTTTAGGTTGCAACAGAACTCACTTTATAAGTGTGTTCAAGGAAGATGTGATTAAGATATTTGGAAATACCATTTTCTCCCACCAGAACTTATTAAAACTAGATGTTTATCTAGAGGAACATTCTGCACCCAACTGTAAGCTGGGGGTCCCTAGTGTCAATCTATAAATGGAAACAGTAGTAGCAAAAAAATAAAAGTGACTCTAAAAATCCCATATTTTAAGAGAGATGTATCTCTCCAACATGACAATTTATAGTTGAGATACGTAAAATGAGTTTGTAGTCTTTGGAACGTTTGTGTCATGATATTGGATATGAATACATTATACATAAAGCTACATGCTTTTTTTTTTTAATATTTTATTTATTTGACAGAGAGAAACACAGCTAGAGCGGGAACACAAGCAGAGGAACTGAGAGAGGGAGAAGCAGGCTTCCTGGTGCTCGATCCCAGGTCTCCAGGATCATGACCTGAGCGGAAGGCAATCACTTAACCAATTGAGCCACCCAGGTGCCCCTGGGCTACAGGTACATATATACAATGGACTACTATGCCTCCATCAGAAAGGATGAATATCCAACTTTTGTAGCAACATGGACTGGACTGGAAGAGATTATGCTCAGAGAAATAAGCCAAGAGGAGAAAGTCAAGTATCGCATGGTTTCACTTACTTGCGGTGCATGAGGGGTAAACTGGAGGACAGTGGGAGAAGGAAAGTAAATGGGAACTAGGGTAATCTAGGGAGGGAAACGAAACAACAGAGACTTTGGACACAGAAACAAACTGAGGGTCTTGGAGGGAGGGGGGTGGAGGGATGGGAGAGCCTGGTGGTGGGTACTGGGGACACCT
>PITA01029776.1:0-17419 GCA_004023965.1 Spilogale gracilis | reverse complement strand
GTGGTCTGGAAAGCAAGGTAGCTGAGGGCCCCCCGGAGGGCTGTCCGTGTGTCGTGGCTACTGCCACGCTCTGCCGCAGGTCTCCTGGGCAGCATCCGCACCACGTGGGCACTTGCTGAAATGCAGATTCCCAGGTCCCCAGTCCGAGCGAGGCAGGGCCCACAGGTGGGCTGGCACCCAGGTGACCCTCCAGGTGACGGATGCCACTCGGCGTCGAGGACCCATGCTCTCCCAGGAGAAGCACCTGCAGAGTTGTGGGAACCCATCAGGGACACAAGGGCTGCCCAGAGCGTGGACTCGGGGGGGGGGCGTCTAGGAGGCTGGGCAGGAGAGAACTTTCTCGTTAACAGAATGTCTTGTGAAAACCAAGGGTCTTGTTGCTGGAAAGCCAGCTGCTGGCCAGGCTTCCGTCCTGCCTTCCGACAGCAGCCTCCACCGCTCCTCCCCTGGCTCACTTCTCGGGGTTCAGGCGTCACCCACGCCAAAGGTACGGAGGACCACTGCCACGTGCCCCCCCTTGGGGTCTTGGGGCCACAGTAAGACACGGCTCATAACGTGGCTCGTGGGCCACCATCCCAGACACGCACTCACACCCACAGCGGGACACGGGGGTTCCAACCTCCTCAAAGCCCCCGTGAGACCTCCACAGGCCTCAGTTTCCCCAGCTCTGAGCCAGAGGACCTGGGGCAGGTTGTGTCTATGTGGGGCTGCTGGTTCCAAGGGGCGGGACTCCCACGAGGCTGCTTGGATGCAAGTCTAGCTCCACCATCCACCGCGACACTGGACGAGTTAGCTGTCCTCAGTTTCCATGTCCATAAAATGGCAACGATGGTACCTAACCCACAGGACAGCCCCAAGACAGGGACCGAACACGGGAACCTAGGAGGACTTGGGCCAAGAGTGAGCCCGTGTGTTCTTTAATCAAACGAAGGCCCCACCTTTTGGCCATGGACCCACGGAAGCCCCCCATAACTGCTACAGCCCTACAGAGGCCACACATGCCTGCCGCAGCTCCATGGGGCCCCCTGTGCCTGTTACCCTCTCAGGGGGTCCCCCAGAACTCTGTCAGCTTCATGCAGCCTCCCCCAGAGCCTGCCGTCTCAGAGAAAAACAGATGGCTCATCAGTGTTCGGGGCTGGCTTGTTCATCAATGTCATTTCCTTTCCCATGACCTCTCCTGTAGAGAGTGGGATCACAGTCACCGCTCAGCCAGGGAGCTTCCTCTATCCCCCTGCCCGCACCCGAAGCCTCTGTCTTCTGCAGCACGGGGGAAGACCTCCACTCTGCAATGACTACTCACTCACCTAACCACTGTCTGCGAAGAACCTACCATGAGCTGGGGCAGAGCCCACGGAGGCAACAAAGAACCCCTTAGATCTGAGATCTAGAGGGACAGAGACACAGGAGGGGAGCACCAGTGACAGGCGGAGGGGGAGAGCAGGGTTTCAGGTGGGGGCCCCGTACATGAGACACCGAGTACCCCCGCGCCCGGCACGACTGCCGTCTCCAGCCCCGTTAGGGTTTTCTCCAAACACAGACTTCGAAGTGTCCAGGAAGAAATCCACCCCCCACTCCCTGGGGGATGCTGGGAAGGACTTCTGAGCTTCCAGAAGATTCTTTCTTAAAAAGAAGCTGAGTGGAAATGTACAGCGGTGCAGAAACTTTGGGAAACTGTCCGGCAGTTCCTCCAACGCTGAAACCCGGAGTCCCCACATGAGCCGGCAACTCCACACTTGGGCACACCCCCAGCAGGGAGAAAAGGCCCGTCCCACCAACGCCTGCACACGAATGTTCACAGCAGTGCCCTCAGTCCACCGACGGTGGGAAGAGCCTGGATGGCCGTCCGCGAGGACTGGGTGATGGTGGTCCGTCCGCGCCCTGGAACGCAGGCAAGTTGTAAGCGGCAGGGCTCGGGCGTGGTACGCACGGACAGACGGAGAGGACCGTAGGGGGTTCGACGCCTGTATGTGGAAGGCCCAGGATCGGCAAAGGCAGTGACAGATTCCGTGGTTCCCCCCAACTCAAATATATAAATTCTGTTAAAAAAATGTTTTAAAGGGCGCCTGAGTGGCTCGGTCAGTTAGGCGTCCCTTTGGCTCAGGTCATGAGCCCAGAGTCCTGGGATCAAGTCCCGCGTTGGGCTCCCTGCTCTGTGGGGAATCTGCTTCTCCCTCTCCCTTTCCACCTGCTTGTGCTCTCGCTCTCTCAAATAAATAAAATCTTAAAGACAGATTCAGTGGCTGCCAGGGGGAGGGGAGAGCTGGGGAGAGGACAGCGAGGTGCAGGGTTTCTCTGAGGCCACAAAGGCCCTGCAGCCAGCGGTGGTGATGTCTGCAGGACGCCGGGCACCCCGGGAATCGCTGGCCTGTGCGCTGGGAGCAGGTGCGCTGTGTGCTGGGTAAACTCTATCTCAGGGAACTCTGCAGCCCGGCAAAGAGCAGGCCCCGCTGCGAGGAGATGCCAGCCTTCCTGCGGTGGGGGGACATCCCTGCCAGTGGGAAAGCACCTCCACTTCCCAGAACTGCCAAATAATGACCCTCCTCAATCCTGTTTCCCGGGTACCCCGGGGGCTCCCACTCCGCAGCCCAGGGCGTCCTACGGCCCCCAAGAATGGCCCAGGGACCCCCACGGCCTGTGCAGCACCGGCTGCCTGGGTCAGGACTCCCCTCGGGACACAGAGGTGGACAGTCGAAATTCAGACGCGAGATCTACTCCCGAGGGACAAGGTGGGAGCACGGGACCCCAGACTGGGGGCATGCAGACTTCCGTGGGAGCCATGAATGGAATTTCCACTCTCTTCGACTCGAGGTGTAGACAGCCTGCAAGGCACGGCGGTCAGTCGCCGAAGCTATGAGTCTGTCGGTGGTGGAAACAGCACCCTCCGGGGACAGTGGCTGCAGGCTTACCGCCAGGCCCCCGACCCAGCACAGACCGCTTCACCTACGTCCCTGTGAGGACTCCTTCCAGACGCCGGCCCATCAAGGCCGACAGGCCCTTCAGATTGGGCTTTCCAGAAACTACTTCCTCAGCCAGAGTCCCGGAGGCTGCGAGAGGATGAACCCCGCTCTCCGACCTGCCCCAAACCACCCACCCAGAGCCCAGCCCCCCACAGGCTCTGACGCCCCCTCCCTCCAGGGACCCCGACAGGAGATCCTGCAATGACGAATACACCACACTGTCCCACCTCGGGACGGACATGCTGCTGGGCGCCCGGCTGGACGGCCTTGATGCCCCCAAGGCAGCGCTGCGTGTTTCCACGGGAACTTCTCTGGCCGCCGTGGGGGGAGGGGAAGGGCTGGAGGAGGGGGTCTGCCGGCCTTCCTGAGGGGCAGCGGCACAGGGGGGCACTCGGGAGCCCCCGGTCTGAGCCCTGCGGCCTCTTGCTCTCTGTCTCTCCCCGTCTGTCTCTCCATCTCTACGCCTCCCCCTCCCTGTCTCTGTCTCTTCCATCTATCTCTCCCTCTCTGTGTCTCCATCTCTATCTCCTCCCTCTCTGACCCTCTGTCCTTCTCCTGGACTCTCCAGCCTTCCCTTCCTCCCTCCCTGTCTCTCTGCTAACCTGCCCCCCCCCCGTGCCCTCCTGCCCTCCTGGCCTCAGGCTAACAGGATGCTCTGCGCATGTGGACGCTTCCTGGTCACTGTCGCTGGGGCTGCCTCCAGTCCAAGGAAACTCTGACCTCTGCTCTATCCCTGCCACATTCTCTCAGGGACGCACAGTGAACTTCCTTCAGACTGGGCCCCGCAGGCTGGGCCGCTCAGCCCCCACGGAGGCTCCAGGCTGGGCGGGGGGCAGGGACCTCGGCCCTCAGGGGTTTCGCAGGCGGGTTGGTCTTGTGCAGACCCGAAGGGTCGGGCTGCGGCCTCCACGGCCAGGACCACCCAACCCCTCGCCATGGCCCTTGAGTCGGGCAGGACACAGCCACGCTGGCTCCCCGTGCTCCCCGTGCTCCCTCCGCCTCCACACACCTGGAAACACTCCTCCTGGTCTGGGATCTGCCCAGGCTGCGCTCCTCCCTCCACCATCCTCAGGGGCTCCCTGGGAACGTCCGTCCCCCGCGGGCTTTCTCTCACCTCTGGGTCTCACTGGGAGCCCCCTCCCAGCTCCCGCCAGCCCATCAGAGGAACGGGGAACCATGTAACAGGCGCATGGACATGGTCCCCTCAGCCAGTCCAACAGGAGCACAGCGTCCTGGGTCGGCTCATCACCCAGCACATAGTCAGTGCTCAATAAATACCTGCGTGGGTCCCATGGACCCTGCCGACCCGGCTGTTCTCTCCGCAGGTGAAGCAGACCCTTCCAAGCCCCCAGTGCACGGCTGCCCGGCATCCCCTGACCTCCTCACCCATGGGCAGCGGCCCCAACCTGTCAGCACGAGCTGCAGCCCTACTGTGCACCTGGCTCCGTGCTCTGGGGCAAGACGGAGGCATCGAGGTTATTTCAGGGAACCTGCCGCCTACTGGGGGAGCCAGGCAGCCCACGGGAACCTGGGGGCGGGGCTCAGGCGCTGGACGTATTTTAAAAATTTGACAACTCAACAACAGAAAGACAAAGAACCTGGTTTTAAAGCGGGCAAGGATCTGAACAGACACATCTCTGAAGACGTGCTCGTGGCCCATGGACACGTGGACGCACGGCCATGCCCAGTCCTCAGGGAGACGCCCGTCCACAGCACAGGAGAAAACGTGTCCCGCCCACGAGCCCGGCTTCCCCGGGAAGGACGACAGGAGCAGGTGTTGGTGAGGACGTGCCGGGGCTAGCCCTGCAGCCCCACTGGTGGGACGGCGTCTGCACCCACCCAGGTCTCTGCCTGCAGTGGGAAACCGCACGTCCACACCAAGTGCCCACACCCTGCAGCCCCCAAGACACAAAGCAGGCTGGGGGTGGTCCAGGGTGAGACTTAGCACACGAGGGGCTTCTTTCTCAGGGGAGAAAAATGTTCTAAAATTAGTAAAAATACTAAAGACCCCTGAAGTGTACCCTTCCACAAAAATGAGCCATGTCCGGGCGCCATGGTCTGCCCCCTCCCAGGGTGGGCGTGATACGGAGTGATACGGAACCACCTGGCCGGGACAGGAAGCCCCAGGGGGTGACCGGGGGACGCGCAGAGACCGCTGCCTGGGGGACCATCCCACGGGGGCTTGGGACCCTCGCTGCTGGACAGGGAGGCGGGCAAGCCCCTGCATCCCCATCCGTGCTTTCCTCGTCTGCGAAATGGCACGGCTGTGTGGACGTGGCCCCGTGGGGTGGAGGGATGGTAAAGGGGTCTCATGGATGAGAAGAGGGAACACGGGGCTGAATCCCTGTCTATCTGCACGCCTGCTGCCTCCCCTGCCCCGACCCTCCAGAAGTGCCCTCCCCCTCGGCAGCCTGACCACACCCCCACCCCATCGTCCTCCCTCTCTTGCCCACTTCTGAGTCCCAGGGCTCCTTCCCTGCAGCCTGCTCCCTCCCGACTTCATGCCACTGCCCCGTGCGTGGGCCCCCACCTAGATCAGGGGCACCATCTCCCTGTACCCCGACCTTTACCCAGCTGCCTGTAGTCTTTCCCACCACACACCCCTCGCCCTCAGAGGCCCTTCTGCCTGAAACAGGAGGTCCACCCCGGCCTGGGAGCTGGCTGTCCTGGGCTCTGCCCGCCTGCTCAGCCCACCTCCAACCCTCGGGGTTCTGTGTCTCCCCAACCCACTGCCCCCACACGGACCCAGGCCATCATCTCCCCTGCCCTGGACACAAGCACCCTCCCAGGGGTCCCCAGCTTCCACACCGGCCCCCATATCCTTCCCGGCCTAGCAACCACACTGATTACCCAAATACAACCACACGGCAAGGGGTCCAGCAGCCACGCTCCGAGGCGTGTATCCCAGAGACACAAAGGCTTACGTTCCCCTCCTAGCCTCTCCATGAGTCTGCAGCGACGGTACTCATTGTGGGCCCAGACACTCCTTGATGGCACGTGGCTACACAAGCCATGGTCTGTGCATGAGCACACCGCAGGACCCTGGGCAGCGGCACTGAGAAGGAACCAAGAGCGGATGGCTCCCAGAGAACCACAGGGAGTGAAAAAAGCCAGTTCCAAGAGGTTGCATCCCATAGGATCCCACGGATAGAACATTCTGGGAAGGAGAAAGTGCCAGGCGGGAGAGCAGCAGAGTGGGTGTCGGGGAGGGGAGGAGGACTCTGCAAAGCGGCTGGTCCCGTGTCTGGTGTTCCCTGTAGGGAGGCTGCGAGGAGGGCCCAGGGGAGGCCTCCGCTATTCTCACAACTGCATCTCGAAATTAAAACTTAATTACAAAAGCATGAACACCAGCCTATGAGGCTGCCCCTCTTCAGTCCTTCAGCGCCCTTCCCTCCAGTGGCCGGGAAGCTTAGCTCTGAGCTCCCATCCCCACGCGCTCATCCTCTGGGTCCTTAAGGAGCCACAGCTAGATCTGAGCGCACCTGCTCCGGCCTCCTTGGAGGGCCTTCTCCGGGCCTCTGCATGCCCTTTCTCTCGCTCTCCACGCCCCTGCCCCTCCTACCTATCATCCACACATCAGCCAACCAGGACCTCTGGAGCCCTCCCTGCTGCTGGTCCCAGGGAGGAAAGCCAGTCTCTGTCATGCTCCCTCCCCCCCATGCTGAGTCTCCAATCCACAGTGAAGGGCCCAGGGGGGCTCTGGGAGTCTGGCACCCCACACCATCCTCATCAAAATGCATTCAGCTCTTGCCTTTTCTCCCCCAGAGGTACCCAGAGACAACCAGGCCTTTGAACTCCCCAGGAAGCAAGCAGACAGCTGGGCAGGGGGCCCAGAAAGATCGTGCACAGTCCCCAGGCGGGCAGCGGGGGCACCAGCTCACGGCCCCTCACCTTGGCTTCTACAACCAGCCTCCGAGAAAGCCTGCACTGGTTTGCAGTGCACGCCCCCGAGGAGACCCCGAAGAGACCCCACCAGAGCCTCCCATAGGACCTGAAACCTCCCCCACTGGAAATCCCTCCCAGCTCCCTACCGTGAGACTGACCACCCTCCTGCCACCTTCAGGGGACTCCTCAGGTGTGGGCCCCAGAACCCCTGCCCCAGACAGCCCTAGATGGGGGGGCCTGTCCCGGGAGGCCAGGAGGGGAGGTCTGGAGCAGACCAAGAACTGTTGAGACCCTGAGCCTGCACCCCCATTTTCTTAGCCTCCTTGGGCCTCACATCCCCACTCTGGTCATGGGAGAGTCGTGCCTTCCTCCCAGGCAGACCAGATGAAAGAAGGCACAGGGAGCTCCCGGCTCATGGCCAGACACGAACTGAGACTCGGGATTTGTTAAACTGGTGCGGAAGGTGCAGGATGAAGTTTTGAGGGTCCAGTGCAGTCTGGGGGGACAGACCGGTGAGTCCCATGGGAGCAGCTGAGGGCCGTGGGGCCTTAGAGCCGGGAGGGTGGTGTTCATGGGAGACGAGGTGGGGAAGGCCAGCCCTGCGCACTCCAGTCCTCGCTCTGGACTCGCGGGCTGTCCGCTGGCTCCGGCCCTCCTCTCGTTTCCCTCTCGCTGTGCATAGTGATGATTGTGTCTGGGCCCCCATGGAGAGCGGGAGGCTCCCTATCCTGGGGTCCATGGATGAGTCTCGGGGAGTCTGTGAACCCCTACAAGGACACACAAAGTGCCTCACATGTGCAGAAATCCACATGCATCCTGGGAGAGGACCCCCGGCTCCCCCACGCTCTCGGAGGGGTCTGAAAGAACCCACAAGTTCATGCATTGCTGGGTGAAGACCGCAGAAAGCTTGGCTTCAGGAGGCTGGGCCCCCTCCCTGCTCTCTGTTACTATCAGACCGTGGACGCCTCCCAGGTGCTCAGCTGCCTCATCCGTAGAGCGAGGCGGTGGCAGAGACGACTCTCCCACCAGGAGGAGCAGGCCACGCCTCAGGGACGGCTTTGAGGACGACAAGAACAAGGTCTACGGTAAAGTGCACAGGCCTGTACTTGGAACAACGCAGACGTTCACACATGGTGAGCATCCTCCTTTCAAAGCGATCCCCGTGGCTGTGGGATTCTAGGTGACCACGCGTGTTAGGTGCACTTTCAAACTGGGGTCTGTGAGCCACTGGTACCATCCCAACCCCAGGACCCTCACAGACACGGAGACCAGCGGGACTGTCCCGACCCCAGGGCCCTCACAGACATGGGAACCCGGCGGGACCGTCCTGACCCCAGGGCCCCCACGCACACGGGGACCCAGAGGGACCGTCCCGAACCCAGGGCCCTCACAGACAGGGGGACCCGGCGGGACCGTCCCGACCCCAGGGCCCTCACGCACACGGAGACCAGCGGGACCGTCCCGACCCCAGGGCCCTCACAGACAGGGGGACCAGCGGGACCGTCCCAACCCCAGGGCCCTCACGCACACGGGGACCAGCGGGACCGTCCCGACCCCAGGGCCCTCACAGACACGGGGACCCAGAGGGACCGTCCCGACCCCAGGGCCCTCACACACACGGGGACCCAGCAGGACCTTCCTGACCCCAGGGCCCTCACAGACACGGGGACCCGGCGGGACCGTCCTGACCCCAGGGCCCTCACGCACACGGGGACCCGGCGGGACCTTCCTGACCCCAGGGCCCTCACGCACACGGGGACCCGGCGGGACCTTCCTGACCCCAGGGCCCTCACGCACACGGGGACCCGGCGGGACCATCCTGACCCCAGGGCCCTCACACACACGGGGACCTGGCGGTACCATCCTGACCCCAGGGTCCTCACAGAGAGGGTCCTTGTAGGCACAATGAATTCAAGGTCTGAGAGATTGCCTGGATCTTGGCGGGGCCCTAAACCCAGGGACGGGCGCCCCGTAAGGGAGGGAAGGAGAGGACAGAGGCGAGGAGGGCCCGGGTGCACACGGGCTGGGCTCCAGCAAGGGGCACGGGCACAGGCTGGAAAATCCGCGAGTCTATTTGGTTTGTTTTAATGAAGCCCAACACTTACTCCATGAGCCACCTGACCCGGCGTCTGAAGAAATGTCCAAAGCAGTGTCTCAGCCCTGCTGGCTTTTATTGGGGGCCCAGGCAGGAGGCCCCTCCCAGAGCCGGGCTGCAGCCCCACCTGTGTCTTGGCTGCCACTCTCCCAGTGATGCCCCGGACGAGTAGCCCTCCGCCTTGGCTGCACGTTAGGACCACCACGGCAGTTTCCAAAGAACCCCAATGCCCAGGCTGCACCGGACCCGCTCAGTCAGCGTCTCTGGGTGGGGCCCGGGCATCAGCATTTCCCAAAGCAGCCAGATGACTCCACATGCGGCTGAGATTGGGACGAACGAGCATGCTAGGTCCTCCATTCGACCCCCTGGGCATCTTGCGAATGTGGGCTTCTGGACCTAGACACTCCTCGGCTGGGGGTGGAGGGACGGTGCTGAGAGTCTGCATTTCTAATGATCTCCCCGGGAACCAGCCCCAGGGGCTCTGCCGTTAGCAAGCTCTGGGGTTAGCAAGCGCCATCCTGTGCAGCCACTCTGGAAAACAGCACGGATGGTCCTCAGAAAGTCAAACACAGAGATCCCCTGTGACCCAGCCATCGCACTGCTGGGTGTTTACCCTAAAGATACAGAAGTAGGGATCCGAAGGGGCACCTGCACCCCAATGTTTATTGCAGCAATGTGCACAGCAGCCAAAGTATGGAAAGACCCCAAATGACCATCAACAGGCCAACAGATAAAGAACATGAGGGATACATACACAATGGAATACCATGCAGCCATCAGAAAGGAGGAAATCTCGCCATGTGCAATGACATGGATGGAAGTAGAGGGCATTATGCTGAGCGAAATAAGTCATAGAAAGACAATTATCATACGATCTCACTCATATGTGCAATTTAAGAAACAAAACAGATGAACATAGGAGAAGGGAGAGAAAAATAAGAGGACATCAGAGAGGGAAGCAATCTTAAGAGACTCTTAACTCTAGGAAACTAACCAAGGGTGGTGGAGGGACGGGATAATGGGGTGACGGACGCTGAGGAGGACAGGTGACAGAATGAGCACCGGGGCTTGTATGCAGCCGATGCATCACTGAGCTCTACTTCTGAAACCAATAACACGCCCTATGTTGATTAATTGAATTTAAAGAAAAAAGAAGCCCCAGCCCAGAGCCATGCTTCTAAAGGTGAGGTCCCCACACGGGCAACAGCAACACTAGCTGAAACGAGTGAGAAGCGCACATTATCAGGTAGGATCTTGCGCCAGAAATTCAGAGGCAAGGCCAGCAGATCTGATTTCGGCACCCTCCCCGCGATTCTGAGGGACACTCAAGTTTTGCAAAGCCCGCACCCTGCCCCCTCCACTCTCCCAGCGGCCCAGAGGACCCTGGGTTCCTTCCAAGGCCTCCCGGAGCACCAGGCAGACCTCCGGACTCCCAGGAAGGGGGGAGCCAGCACAGGGAATGACTGCTGGGACCACCACGGCGGGCACGCCTCCTGCGCAGTCAGAAACCAGTCTCGCCGCAACGAGTCAGCCTGAGCTCGGTAGTCCCCTCCCCTGGGATGCCTCCCTGCTGCTCTCAAGGATACATTCAGGCCCCCTCTCCTTCTCAGAACCCTCTCCTGCGGTGGTTCCCAGAGTCCCCAAACCCCAGATTATTTTATACATTTTAGTTTCACATCCAGACTTTTCGGTAGAAGTCACGTCATCCTGGGTCTTCGACATCGCTGCAAACTATGTACTAGAGCTCGTGCCGGCCACTGAGCGTGCGTGTGCCCTGGAGCCACAGACTGGGAATGAGATGCTGTCAGAGGTGGGGCTTTCGGGGGTGCGGGGAGGGCAATGAGGGTGGGGCCCCTAGGAATGGGCTTAGTGTCTGATCCAGGGGACCCGGAGAGCTCCTCTGACCCTTTCCCCCACACGAGGCCACAGGAAGTCCACAGTCTGCAACAAGCAGGCCATCACCAAGCACCAACCTGCCCGCCCCTTGATCTCAAACTTCCCAGCCCCCAGAGCAATGAGAGATACACACGGCTGTTTAGAAGCCCCCGGTCTATGGGGCTCTGGGACAGCAGCCCCAGGGGATGAAGGCACAGTAAGCTCAGCAACTATTTCCAGGTTGACTCAGTAAAGGTGGCCCTGAGCTTTTGTGTCTTTCCGCCTCGAGCACAGCTGGGACTCAGGGAACACATCTCAGCTACCGGACGGGTCAGGCCCAGCAACCGCAGGAGCAAAGAGAATTACAAAGTAGGTAGCGGAATGGCCGCTTGTTTTTCTGTCTTCCACGAACGCTGCTCGTTACACAGTGCTCCCGCCGTGTCCCCTGGCCTCAACAGCACCATGCCTCGGGACGTCAGCACATCATCAGAACAGATTCCCTTTATTCTACGCCGTCCGTCCGTCTCACTCATGGGAAACAATGGCAGAGTGTCTTACGAGCAAGGAGAGAGCCAGGGGCAAGCAGAACTCATCGGGGACCATAACCGCGACGCTATCAGAGAACAGTGAGCGAGGCCGACCCTTCCGGCAGGAGAATCTTAGGGAAAACCCTGCTTTTAGCTCTCAACGCCCAGCCGGAGGTGCTCGCAGTGGGGTGGACACGCGGAGTGACGGTGCTGAGGCACTGCCTTCACCGTTCCACAGTCGGCACGTCGGCACCCACTCCAGGGACCGCGCACGGCGGTGACAGGCATAGACCCAGCCCTCCCCGCGCGAGGCTTACGCTCCAACAGAGCCTTCTGTGACGGGGGACATGTTCTACCTCTGCACCAGCCACTGGTCCCACGTGGCTATCGAGCCCCTGAAACGTGGCTAGTGAGAGGCAGACTCTGAATATCTAAATCTTATTTCCTTGAAATTAATTCAAACTCAGATTCAAACTGCAACAGCCACATGTGGCCAGCAGTCACGGGGTGGGCCCAGATGAGGAACCCATGGGTGCTGATTTGAGGAGGACCGTGGCACCGTAGGCTGTCACTGGCTGCCTCCCCCAAGAGCATCTCTCTGTGAGTCTCTGCATAGCGCCGGCAGCCCCTCGAGCAGACACAGCAGCCTGAGACGGGCGGGGACGGGAAAACTTCCCGTGGCCAAGGGTGCTGGACGGGTCGGGCCAGGGGTCACCGGCCGGGAGGGTCAGTTTGGCCACTTGGCTGGAAGAGGTGGTCGGGAGAGAGGCCCGCCCTGCGTGTGCCGCTCTCCATGGTGCTGAAGAGACTGGCCGCTCTTCTGTCCTAAATGAAGACACAGAAGGTCCAAGAGAACCCCTGGTGGGACGCGCAGAGCCTGTCTGAGGCAAGGCCAGGGCCTCGGGCGGTGCTCACCCACCCACTGGTGCCTCACACGAGCCAGGAGCCTCTAAATTGGGGGAGTGGCTGATCTAAGAGGGGGTGACCACAGTGAGAAACCCTAACAAACATGGCCTCCTCGAGGTCCCATTCAACCAGGACACTGTGCTAGATACCCGGCTATCGGCTCAGAGGTGACACCCACTTATCTTCAGAGTTGTGCAGGCCTGGGGGTAAGTGGGGAGGAAAGTGAGCCTTGAGGAAAAGCAGCAGAGGCTCCTGGCCTTCCCCCAGCAGCCACCACCACCCTTTGTCTTCGGGCCGCATCCCCTCCTCCCTCGGTCACCTGGGCCAACTGTCACCATCGGCCAGGGCTCCTCGCTAACTCCGCCGTGGTGGCACGGCTATTTCCGGAGGGTGCGGACCCTCAGCTCCTCACCGGCGTGTGCTAGGGTTCCTGATCTAAAGCACCCACGTCGCTCCAGGGCTGCGTTGGGTGAGGGGAGCGCGCAGTAACACTCCTTCCTCAGCTATTATCGGCAACAAAGAAGTAGTTATTTGCCTTTTCTGCCTCCTTTCACCTCCCAGAGCCTTTCCCTTGCCAAAGTGGCTGAACCAAAATCTCTGAGGAGAGGGTTTTATCTCCAGTGGCTGAGTGCTCCTTTCCTTTCTGAAATGAATTCCCGTGTCCCGTGAACCTGCTTCCTTCCTCCCTAACCTGAGCGTTTGTATTTTATTTTTTAAGTTTGCTTTTACATATTTAGGGTCTAGTCTCAAAAATGACCCCCTGGCCATTTATTTTGTTTGGATGAGGGCTTCTTCCCTGTAAAAGGGGCATTAAGGGCAGAAACGTGGGTCTAGAGTGGAAAACAATGCAACCTGAGCCCTCCTGGAAGGCTGGTGCTCTCCCTCCCCAGGATTCCTGCTTCCAGGGATCAGGCGTCGGGAGGGATTTGGAGGGTACACGTGGCTGTGTTTTGGGGGACGGGGTGGAAACGTCTCTGGGTGACAGGTGTATTGTGTGTGTGTGTGCGCGCACAGGCGCAGAGTGCCTGGAATTTTGACTGTGGGCGTGTGTGATTTGTGGGGGCCGAGGGATCTGGGCCAGTGAACGGAATCTGCATTTGAAGGGGGAGGCCTGGTGTGTGAGATGACTCACATCTTTCAGGCTGTGGGAGGGTTTATTTGTGGGGGGAACTCTGGTTGGACACAGCCCCCGGGAGGGAATATTCACCTGTCCAGCCAAGTGCAGGGGTCCAGGGCGTGGGGAAGGGGACGCACGCCCGGGCGGGACTTGAGGAGACCCCTGGGAATGCACCAGTGCCTTTGCCTACAACTCTAGGTTTCTGCACCCAGAGAAGCAGGGTGCGGAGGAAGAGGAAGGAATGAGGAGGTAGTTTTGCACAAGGGAGTTTGGAGAACGTGTTCCTCACAAAAGCAGAGGTTGTGGAATCACCATCCTGAGCGCGAATCCTGGTGCTGCCCAGTGCCCACCAGCCAAGCCATCTGCCCTCTCTGAGCCTCCGCTGCCCAGTGTGGGACACGGGGGGAACGAGAAAACCAACCCCGCAGAGGCACAGGGATTAAGGGCTAGAATGCATGCAAACGCTTGTCCCACGACCGCCAGGTGCTGAGTGTTTAATATTGTCCTGTATCGTCACTCTGAACTCCATCACACCTGGCTGTTGGTTCCAGCAAGGGTCATCCTAGCTGACACTCCCTGCACGTGTCGTGCGAACAGAATAGTGGTAAGCAGTAACGGAGGCTTCCTAGGAGCCTAGCACAGCTGTGCACGTACCTCAATTAATCCCTTCACAGGTATCATCAGCCCTTTGTACGCATGAAGAAACAGAAGCTCTGAGAAGTTAAGGAACTCACCCAAGGTCACACAGCAGAATGGTTGCAACTCCACAACATGGGCTCCTGTCGCCCGGCACCTCCAGGGCCTCACCATCTCCGAGGGTCCCCCGGTGGACTGACCCACCAACTGTGGCAGACACCGGGCTCACTTTGGTAGAAAACACCTGCCTTGCACTTGGGGGAGGATGAACCCGGAGGAGGAGGGGTTGGCAGAAGGGGCCCCAGTTGAAATAGAGTCCATACAAATTCCAGCCAAATGTAGAATACATTTGCTGTTTGTGCATTATTCATGCAAATCGCTGTTTCCCAAAGTCAGCACTGGGAGCTGGGCTGGAGTTCAGGAGCTGTGCTGATGCCTGCCCAATATTCCCATCCCTTGTGCAAAGGAAAAGTCAGACTGGAGTCAGGACCCTGAACTCATTAAGGCTCCGCCCACCCTTCCCAAAGCTCGAGCTGCCACGCCCACCCACTGCCTGGGGAGGCGGCTTCCAGACCCACAGCTACAACAACCCCCTTGGGTTTTGCTTGCCTGACGGACTGCTTGAGAGACACACCTTCTCAACAGTCACTTCCTTCCTGATGAGAAGCACAGACCATGTCACAGAAAGGTGGCCCTAAATGTCTAGCCTGATTACCCCAATTTGCCGTCATGCCACATCGCCAACTAGAAGAGAGCAGTCAGCCAGGTGCCCTGCTACCTGGGTGGTCCACAGGTGGCATGATGTGGGAAATGGGGGTGCCACTCTGGACAAATCAAGGTTCCCACCATGACTCTGCCACCACAGGCTGGGGGCTCTGGTCTCATCTGTAGACTAGACCTGATCCCCCCCTTTCCACCACGGGAGGACCCAAGCAGGGCAACATACAGGGAGGTGCTTTAGGGAACAGAACCCGAGGCAGCCACCTGGATGGGGGACAGAGACCAAGAACATTGACCCATTGAAGGAAGCATTTCTCACCTCGAGGTGTCAGAGCCTAAATTCATGGCCAGCCACCGAATAAGAGCCTCTCTTTCCCCGGTGAGCACACTGGAAATTACTACCCTCCCCTCAGCAATGGAAACTCTAGGGACAAGGACTTTTGTTTGCTTTGCTCATGCTGGTTTCCCAGGGCCCGGAGCACCTGTTCACAGCAGGTATCTGCTGAGCGAAGGGCGGTTCTGCAGGCCACGCAAGATGTCTGGGGAAGGTGGGCAGCCTGGAGGGCTAGATCTCACTTTTAGATATTCTGGGGAGCTCCACAGAGACAGGGGCCTGGCTCCTCTCCTCCTGAGGCTCCCACATGAGGCCGCAAAGCTGCTTTCCTGGCTTAGGCACAGCTGGGAGCACCTCTGGAGGGAGAGATCCGCAGAGCGGAGCGGCCAGAGCCCCCAGGGTGACAACTGCCCTCCTTAGGCTCCCAAAGAGCCCAGCTGGGAGCGCCAGGCTGCTGAGCCGCCCACCTCAGCCACCCACATCTGCTGCCCGAGCCTCACTGTGCACGCGCGTGCGCGCGCACACACGCACACACAGCCTAAAACCCAGAGAGGGCTGTCTGCTCTGTCCAGCCGCTGCGCCCCAGGGTCAGGGGTGCTCTTCAGCCTGCTCCGTGAAAACAAGAAGATCGCAGAAGAGGCCGCCTGGGACGAGGCTGGGCACGGCTTTGACAGGCATTATATAATTAACTGCCCCCCACGCCTCCTCCCCTTTGAGTAATAATGAACCCTGCCTCTTAGTTGCATAAGCCAAAATAATAATTACTCTCCAGCCCTCCGTCAGTTCTGGATGTGGCCGGGGAGCAGGTGCTTAGTGCCTGCTTCATGAGATGAGAAGGCAGCAAGCAGGCAGGGAGAAGACCACACGTACGTTCATGATTTGTGTGCCCGGCAGAAGCCCACGAGTCAGTGCCGTGCCCCACGCCTTCCCCAGGCATCCATGCCTGAGAAATTACCCACAGAGAGGCACAGAGCCACTTCTGAGGATAAGCTCCCAGATGGGGGCAGGGGGCGTCTGGAGCCCAGGCTTGTTTGGGGTCTGGCTTCCAGGAACAGTAAACCCTCCAGGCCTCTCCAACGCACAGAGGGGTGGACACTGGAGTGCCCAGGACAAGGAGGGGGCTGCAAAGCTGGCCAGGGCTCCATGCACAGAGACCATCTTGCAGCCAGGGCAGGCAGGCAGACTCAGCCCTGAATGTGGTGACATGCTGGAATGATGAAGGCACAGAGCATCCCCTAAACTACCGTGAAAATGATTCAGCCACTGGAAGGCAAGATTCCTGGGCTCTCACTAAACAGATGGGCCTCCTCCTCCCTCCCTCCAGCAGCCTCTCTGGCTGCGCTAGCCCGCGTCCAACCACCTAGAAGTTTATTGCCGTGTTGTGTTGCTTTGGGTTTGTATCCCTCTCCCAATCGCTCCCTTTCCATTGGCTTGGGTTGATCAGGACTAAGGGAGGCCCTTGGGCACCGCAGGAAAACAAGGAACAGAGCTGGGGCCTGACTCCTGGAGGCCCGGCGCCAAGGGGGCTCTACCAACAAGGGCAAGGGGCCCTCTCCCAGCTCCCCTCTGCCCTTCGAGGGTCCAAGATGAGGCCGGGGGCCCAATCTGGCCTCTCCAGCAGGTCTCTCTCTGGTCTGCGCTTGGATCACGCACTGATAGTCTCTCTGCTCCGCGGTGCTGCTCTGGGCCTGGCTCTACTCCTGGAAAGCCCCCAACACCCTTCAGCTGGCACAGGGGTGCTGTCCCCCACCAGGCAGGGGGGCAACCTGTAGCAGGGGCAACTATGGCCTCCGGGAAGCCCCAGGAAATGCCCCAGGTGCAAAGCCCCACTGGAAGGAGAAGCTCAACTTCCCCAGAGGTAAACAGAAGAGGCAAGAGAAGGTCCCTCCGCCACCCAGCACCCCCCAGCCCCGGCCCCCGGGGTGGCACCTACCTCCATCCGAGTACGTCTCGGTGCCGTAGCCGTCCTGCAGGCCGCTGCTCCAGGTGCCTTCATACTTGGCCCCGGTGCCCGAGCACTCCCGCACCCCGTAGCGCCCCTTAAATCCGTGCGTCCACTCGCCCTTGTACACCCACTTTCCCTTGCTCTCCAGGCCGATGCCGTGGCGCTTGCCCTGCGCCCAAGTGCCCTGGTACGTGTTGCCGCTGGGCCAGGTGTAGACGCCCAGCACCTCGAAGCCGTGGCTCCACGAGCCGGTGTATTCGCCTTGGCCCTTGGGGCCGGTGCAGACGCCATGGCCGTGCGCCTTGCCGTCCTCCCAGCCTCCACAGTAGGACCCTCCATCGTCAAAATTAAACCTACCCCCACTGGACATGCATGTAACTGGGTTTGCAAAGCCCGCAAACGGTGAAAAAAAAAAAAAAAAC
>PITA01029775.1:0-17423 GCA_004023965.1 Spilogale gracilis | reverse complement strand
GACAGTAGGAGAAGGAAAGTAAATGGGAAGTAGGGTAATTCAGGGAGAGAAATGAAACATGAGAGACTTTGGACACAGAAACAAACTGAGGGACTTGGAGGGAGGGGGTGGGGGGATGGGAGAGCCTGGTGGTGGGTACTGAGGGCACCTATTGCATGGAGCACTGGGTGTGGGGAATGGGCAATGAATCTTGGAACACTGAAAAAATAAAATAAATTTAAAATAATAAAAAAAAAAAGAATGTGAAAGCTTGTGTTACTCAGGAGATGAGACCTTTGGCTACTTCAAAGTGAGGAGGTGAAATTACAATTTCCACAGTAAGTCTGGGCAGTTAAAGCAGGGAAAAGTAGTTCCAGGAACATAGCCCATGGATCCCAGCAAAAGAAAACACAGATGCATCCCTGATTTAAGCATACATGGCACTCCACAAATTAAGATCTCACAAATACAAAACATAACAAAGATCACCCAAAGAAACAAGAAAATACACCTCTACTCATTAAAGTCTACTAATGAAAACAAGGAAATAAACCTCTACAAATAAAAACAGGTTTAGAGCCTTAAGGATTTCAGATACTGGAATAACAAAGAACATAAAGTAACTAAGAACAAAATGTTTAAAAAATAAAATATAGACATGAAAAGATGAAAACGCAAAGAATATTCATAAAACTTTAGATTTAATAAATCCAGTAAGAAATTTTAGAAATAAAATATATAATTATTAAAATATAAAAATCAATGAACTTATACAGTACATTGGATACAATAAATTGGATACAGTTGGATTTAAACAAATTACATAGAATATAGGACAAAAGGGAAGGAGATATAATGAAAGAAAAGTTAAGAGACATGGAAAAATTACCACTTTACCACATTACCAATCCACCATTTTCCATCCTCTCCCTCTCTCCTTCTCTCTCTCTCTCTTTTAAATTAACATATAATGTATTATTTGCTTGAGGTGTACAGGTCTGTGAATCACCAGCCTTACACAATTCACAGCACTCACCATAGCACATACCTTCCCCAATATCCATCACCCAGTCACCCTATCATTTCTCCCCCACCCCCCAGCAAGCCTCAGTTTGTTTCCTGAGATTAAGAGTCTCTTATGGTTTGTCTCCCTTCCTGGTCCCATCTTGTTTCATTTTTTCCCCTCCCTTCCCCCCACAACCCCCTGTCCTGCCTTTCAAATTCCTCATATCAGAGAGATCATATGATACTTGTCTTTCTCTGACTTATTTTGCTCTAGTTCCATCTACATCATTGCAAATGTCAAGATTTCAGAGTTTTTTGATGGCTGCATGGTATTCCATTGTGATGTATATGTGTGTGTGTGTGTGTGTACCACATCTTCTTTATTCATTCATCTGTTGATGAGCATCTAGGTTCTTTCCATAGTTTGGCTATCGTGGACATTGCTGATATAAACATTCTGGTGCACATGCCCCTTTGGATCACTACATTTGTATCTTTAGGGTAAATACCCAGTAGGGCAATTGCTGGGTCATAGGGTAACTCTATTTTCAACTTTCTGAGGAACTTCCATACTGTTTTACAGAGTGGCTTCACCAGCTTGCATTCCCACCAACAATGTAGGAGGGTTCCCCTTTCTCCACATCCTTGCCAACATCTGTCATTTCCTGACTTGTTAATTTTAGCTATTCTGACTGGTGTGAGGTGGTATCTCACTGTGGTTTTGATTTGTATTTTCCTGATGCTTAAAAGTGTTTAGCACTTTTTCATGTGTCTGTTGGCCATTTATCCCTATCTCTTATTCTCTGTCCCTAACATTAATTATTATGAGAATTTTTAAAAACTTTCTGAAAACTATTGTCATGCTGCATCATCATCCCTAAATATTTAAGCATCACCTCCTCTTCAAAATATCAGACATTTTTCTACATAAGTACAAGCAATATTCCAACTCAGGAAATCAGCATTGATACAATACTCCTATACAATCCACAGATCTGATATAAATTTTACTAATTACTTCAACAATGTCTCTTTTCCCTTTTGGGCCAAAGATACTTTCCAGGAATACATATTTAGTTGTCTTGCTGATACCTTCCAATCTGGAATATTTCTCAAATCTTTGAGTTTTAAAGATTATAATCCTTATATTCTATAATATGAATCTCAACTTGAATCTCTCTGGTGTTTTCCTATAAGAAATTCCTGGCAAAAATACCACTTAAATGCCTTCTTTTCAGTGCATTGGATCAATAGGCTCAGGATGTCAACTCATTGTACCACTGTGATGCAACTCTAGATCACTTCATGAAGTTGATATCTGCCAGGTTTCAAGCCATCGTCTTTCCTTTGTAGTTGATTAGTATTTTGTGCAAAGATAACATCAAATTATGACAAATTATATTCTTCATCAAACTTCTGCCCACCAGCCTTAGCCTCTATTGGAAATTCCACTTGAACTGACCAGCAATATAATGATTTGGTAAAAGGTGACCTATCTCGATCATCCCTTCTGCAGAAATAATTTTGTATTATAATGTAAGAAAGAGCCTTGTCTTACCCGCAATTTATATATATATTTATTCATACTTAAATAAATCTGGAGTCAGGGATTCCTATTATATTTAGTAGGTTAAATACGTTATCATTATTTTAATGTTAAGATGAGCCCAGATGTAGTCTGTGTCATTTTTACATTTTCTCATATTCTTTGAGTACATTCTTATTTTCTAACACAGTAAGTTGTTCGAGATTTATCATGTGTTTTCCCTGCTCTAGTCTAATCATTTCTAAAGGAGCCCTGATTCTTTCACTGAAGGGTGATATTTAAAACCAAGAACTGGGCACTCGTGCTTGATGTCACTGGGTACTTGCTTCTAGATTCTCTCAGCACAAAAAGTGAAGAAATGACACACATACATAAACATACACATGTAAGTACATATGCATGTCATAGATTAAATACTGTTTTCATTACTTTACACATATCATATCTTACATAATTTTAATTAATTTTAAGTTAAAAAAAGCAATATCACATGTGGAAAGTTTTGAAGACTATTTTTTTCTAAAAAAAGCAAACTTTATTAGACAACTTGAGAACAAAAGTAAATATTCAGTACAAAGCATACAAAGGAAAGGGGGATTTGGAGACCAGACAGGGAAGAACATGATTATATATGTATGAACTTTGACATGTTCATATTGATGTTTCTAGTTCTCTTCTATGAGAGGCATAATAATGCTGCCTTCCCAAAAAGGTCCATACCTTAATCCCTGAAACCTGTGACTGAGTTAAAGATCTTGAGATAAGAGGAATATCCTAGGTTAACCAGGTGAGCCCAGCTAATTATTCAGGTCCTTCTGAGAGGGAACAAGAAGCGTCAGAGTCAGAAGAAGAGAGGGGATGGGGGAAGCAGAGGTCAGAGGACCAACAAGAGATCTGAAGGTGCTGCACCACTAGTTCTGATGGAGGAGAGAACCAAAGCCAAGGTAATCCAGGTCACCTTTAGAAGCTAGAAGAGCTAAGAAAACACAGTCATCCTAAGAGCCTTGAAAAGGAATCAGTCCTACTGAAACCTTAAATTAAACCCAATGAGTCTGATTTTAAACTCTGGACTCCTAGAACTGTAAGAGTATAACTTTGTACCATTTCAAGCCACTAAATTAATTTGTGGTAATTAGCTCCAGCAGCAATATGAAACTAATGCACCTGTCAGAGAACCTCAGTTATTTTTTGCTTTCTTCTATGTTTCTCCCCAACATCCTTATTGTATTTACTTTTTTGCTCAATCTTTTTATTTTTGTCAGTTAATTCATTTATTCAGTTATGTATCACATCTTAAATGTTCTTTTCATATAAATCCTGTGTATCAAAAGTTATATAATTTTAAGTTAAAAGTATCAGTACTATATAAGAAAAGTTTTGTAGGCTAAATAGAATTTAGGCAAGTATATTAAAAAAAAAGATACTTTAAGTAAATTAATCAGCTTGAGAAAAGGTACATGTCTGAGACTAAATGTAAAGAGACCAGAGAAGCAAGAACATGGTTAAACAAGATAGAATTATTAGGGAATAAAGTCAGGCAAGGTGAAGTGCCAGGAGAGATGCTCACAGAAGGGGTGAAAGCTCAAATCAAAGAAGTTCAGAGACCAAGACCCATCATGTTTACCCAGTGATATTTTTGAAAAGTCCTTAGAAAGAATGGAATGTAAGGAGTAAGAATAAAAACAGAAAGGTCAATCGGGAATCAGATTAACCAGGAAGAACTGAAATGATCTGACATAGTTTGTTGGTAGAACTGAAGGACTAAGTGACAAACTGATTTCAGGAAAAAAGGAGAGGGAGGAGAATCAAGGAAAACTGGGAATTTCGCCTGAGTTTTTGGATGCATTGGAGGGTTCTCCATAAAAGATTTACAGTTAATCTTTTTTAAGCATAACCCACGTAGCCCATTCAGAAGCTCTTGGTATTTACGGTCTGAACTGTTCTGGATTTTAGAGCTGAGAAGCATGATTCTTGTTGGCTTCTCCAGGCACTCAGCTTTCAGTGATCTTATGTCTATTGTTAGCTACTACTTGTTTATCAGCTTTTCCCAGATTCCAAAACTGTGAGGGCATCTATTGTCAAATGTTATTGTGTGAAAAACACTGAGAACAATGCCTAAAATATGTGGGATATAAGGATTAGCCATTTGTTATTCTATTGCATTCTCTTCTAATCCTCTGCTTTCACACCCTTACTAATTTTGATGGGATTAGACATAAGCAAATATCAGTCAGTGTACATATTTAATCAGGAGTCTAGTAACTCTTTTTCTCACCTAGCTCAGCCTGATTCTTGCCACTTGCATTACGTTTTTTCCCCCAATGTACTTCTTTAAGGGTTACCTAAAATAGTTGTATAAAAACACTGTTCAACATGATAGATGTCATAATTTAATAGGCATTTAGTCTGGGGATAACCCATTACATAAACTGCTGTAATTTCTAGAAACAATTCACTATGCTAACTTGAGTTTTAACTGTCAGGAGCATTTTAACATGTAATTGTAGAAAGTCCAGTCTATCATCCAAAATAGAAATAAGACCAGAACCTCACAGCTAGACTAACAGTTAAACACGATAGAATACATAGTTTTGTTTTGTTTTGTTTTGTTTTTTTAAAGATTTTATTTATTTGACAGAGAGAAACACAGCCAGAGAGGGAACACAAGCAGGGGGAGTGAGAGAGGGAGAAGCAGGCTTCCCGCCGGGCAGGCAGCCCGATGTGGGACTCGATCCCGGGTCTCCAGGATCATGACCTGAGCCGAAGGCAGTCGCTCAACCAACTGAGCCACCCAGGCGCCCCTAGAATACATAGTTTTAATGACCCACTCTTAGGCTGAAATTCCTCAAAGCCTTTTTTGTGGAATTTATTTTATACTATGTCAGTATACATTGGTTGAAAGCGAGTTGTTTAAAACCTGTTTGGCCAGAGCTTGGTAAAACTTATTTGTGCCTTCAACGTGCAGATTTTAGTTAATATTCACCTCACTTAAGAAGTGATTAGGGGAGCAGTAAATACTAAGAATAAATTCCTACCTCATTTGATCATTAACTTCCTTGTTTATTTTCTTAAATTTAATAGAATTCCTGGGACCACACTTTGGAAATGTGGATGGAGGCCAAACTTCACCTAAAAGAGCTGCAGTCTGCGAGTCAGTACATTTTTTTTTTTTTTGTAATTTAACACTAAAGATCACAGTGATTATGACATTTCTGAATATCTCAAGTTAGATATGTGTTCACTTGAAGTCCAGGACATAGAAGATTAGGATACATGTGATTTCCCCATAAGGATTCACCATTGTAGGAAAACTACTTGGAATAAACAATAGGCAAAGGGGCCTATCTTCAACCTCTCAGATAATGCCAGTGTTCTCATAATTGAGGCAAGCCATCAGCAGCTTGAGTAAACAATACCATTTCTGCATAATTCTGAGATCCTCAAGGAGGAAGAAACTAGGGTTTACAAGAGTAGGATCATAACTGCTATAAGCTTGCTGCTAGATAGAAGTGGGCTTTAAGAGAATATTCATGTAATATCTGAGATATGATGACTAATTCTATAGTAGAAAAGCATCTGGGGAAGAACCAACCTGCTCCTAGAACTGTTTCTTCTTAGGTTTCCAGCTTTAAAAAATAACACCATTTTTATTAAATATTCTTAAGGTAGGAGTTCATGCTTATTTTTATCTGAGAGATTATCACAGTGGGTAGATGAGGGAGAAGAGTAGAGTAGCCAAGTGTAATGTGTTAGAGAATGTTCTTGCCAATTACCTTCTAATCTCTGAAAATCCTAGCAAACTGGAGAGGAAGGATGTCAAGTTGGCCAGCAGTTATGAAGAGAATGTTGCTTGTTCAGTAGAAGAGTGAAAAATTTAGGTAAGATCTTGGATGGGCTTAATCAGATATTTAATATAGAATTTAAAGTTTCTCTTATCTGTGATGGGGCTACTTTCCCCCATATCTTTATTTCCCCCCCTCTTTTCAATATTTAATACATCTCTTATTAATAAGCATAGAAACTGAATCTGTTTGGGGGACTGTGACTTAAAGTGCAATTTTATAAAGGGTGGCATAAGAAGTGGATGGAGGCCAATGTCAGGAGGCTCATGGATCTGTTACAATGATCTTACTCTTCCATTCATGTACCTGTAATGACATCTTATCATTTGGTAATCACATACATGCTCTTTAGATTAAAAGCTGGTGTTTGAATCCAATTACCTCAAAGTCAAGCAACCTCTATTAAATCTTTCTTCCAGGCTGTATTCTCTATCGTTCTTAATATGATGCTACTCTTCACATTTTGGGTACATGATTGTATGTATCTGAGAGTACACTCTTGCCCTCCCTGCCACTGGAAACTTCATTTTCCCTTCACCCCAATCAAGTACAAGAAATTTAAAAGTAATATTTGAACATCTGACTCAATACACATGGGGTTTTGTTGGTTGTTTTGGAGATAACATTTCACCTAGCTGAAAATATTCCATGTTTCCACTCGTGTGTGGCCTATGACGATAACTCTGCTAATGAATTTTTCTCTCATTGTTTCACACACATCTATCTTGTCTCCCTTTCATGTTTCAAAAACTAAACCATAGACAATTTGAACATAAAAACATGTCTTATTTTCTACCCTCAAATTGTTTATCACAGTGCTTAGGCCCACACAGAATGGGGAAGAAATACTAAATTTCTTGTAGTTTTGTTAAGTGTTGCAGCCAGGAATAACCCACTCACTCATTTATATTTTTTTTAAAGATTTTATTTATTTGACAGAGAGAAACACAGCCAGAGAGGGAACACAAGCAGGGGGAGTGAGAGAGGGAGAAGTAGGCTTCCCGCCTAGCAGGGATGTGGGACTCGATCCCGGGTCTCCGGGATCATGACCTGAGCCAAAGGCAGTTGCTTAACCAACTGAGTCACCCAGGTGCCCCTCTCATTCATATTTTTAACCTAATTTTTCCACCAAATGCCAAATACTTATCCATAACTTATTTACAGATAAATTTCTGGGTTTGTGTTTAACTATATTATACATGAGTAAAAGTAGTTCGTCATACTCTTATGGAATAGGAATTTATCATTTCTATTACCTAAATTTTAACACAATATTTGATTTTAAAACTCAACCTGAGTAAATTATATAATCAAAATGAGGGGAAATGATTATTACTCTTTCTGTTTGTATCAAAATTTGATTTGTTCCTTGCTAAAGTTTTTTTTTTTTAATTTAAGGTACCAATTATAAAGACTGATTCCAGAAACCAAAGGATTAAAGGAAAATAGGTCAACAGTGATCTGTACATCCAAGTGAGGGTCCTTTGATGTCATGCCTCTTATGCACGACTGAGAAGAATCCTGCTTTGTCACTGCCAGATAAATCAAGAATGTTGAAACACTTCAACTTCTACTGTGGTATTTATCACATTAAATAACAGTTGATGTTTTAGATGGTTTCTTTGCCACTCAAATAGAAAAAGAGATGAGAAAGAGGAACTGATGAGGGGGCTCCTCCTTCCCAGGAAAAGGAACTACTGATTCCAGAAACAGAAGAGCCTAAAAGGAATATGAGTCCTTAGACCTTCTCCAATAGAGTCTCATTCAAATCTCCTTTAATTTACCCAGGTATGTAAAATCTGGCAAACACAAATATCCATGACACAGCTATGAACCTGGAAGAAAATATCATCTCAGAACCAAGTAAACTTGACATCATTAATATGCTTTGCTCTGCTGGGGTAGGTGCAGAAGTCTTGTGTATATGCATATATGCCTGTTCTTAAAACTTCTTGAATCCTTGTGGCACTGTGCGCCAGATGCCATCATTGTTTCATTTTACATTTCTGGTTAATCAGCATACATATATAACGTGTCCAAAGTCACGAACATAGTTAGTAGTAGAACTTAGTTTTGTACCAGAACAATTTGGTCCTAGAATCCAAGTTCTTTTCCAATATACTCTATAGCCACCAATAGTGAATATAAGGGGCTTTCCAACAAATCTTTGCACTTATGTGTTTGTGTCTATAGACATGTATACAAATACAAATGTAGGCATACATTTGCATGTATAAACCTTAGACTTTGAAAAATAACACCACCTTTACTCTCTCACTGCTCATCTTCACACTTCCAGTACACATGTACATGCACACAGATTCATTTCATTTGAAAATATGTCTTACTTTAGAGTCACACTTAATTGATTTAGTATAGAAAAATAAGTGAGCCTTTATTTTACCATATGAAATGGGCCCTGTCATTTGTTTGTGGGGAGGATTATGCTATGACTAGATTTTCATGCTTTTTTGCACATGAAGAGCATCTAAAAAAGAAAGTTCTTCAAAAAGATTCCTTTTTTTTCTCCCCATCTTCTTCTTCTCCCTCTCTGCCCCTCTCCTCTTTTCACTTCCTACGAGTCCTTCACATATGGTCCAAAGGTACTATATTTCATATACAAAATCAGGTATGAATAAAGGAAATGGAATTTTGTTAGTTTTATTTCCAGGAAATGTATAATTTTAAACTGTGTTCATTCATATCAACGTTGTTGACATAAACTGACACAGAGATCAGAGACTGATATTAGAGCTAACTGCTAATTATTGGAGGAAAAGTCACAGTTCATAGATTCTTCTAGCTCATTCTATAAACCACACAGAGCTATCTGTCATTAAAATTTGAATTCATTATGATGAAGGAGAGTTCCCTCAGCACTTATAGTTAAGAGTTGTCACCAGGATTTGTTGCCCACTCAGGTGGAATTTAACATTAATAGAATTCAGAATTTCAATTAGAGAGAGAATCACATCAGGCAGCAACATTTACTGTCACCTTGAAACTGAGCTCCTTTTGCCTTTGAAATAGATAAAATATCTATTCTACAGATATTATTTCAGTTTCTACTAGCCTACCTCTTCATCTAAATAACATCACAAATTAATATGTCCTAATACCTACTATAAAATCAGTAATTCAAGGGCTGTCATGATCATGGATGAATGGACCAGAAGTAGGCACTTGAAACTTAAAAAGACAATCTCTTCTCTCCTTACAGACCTATGGCATCATCTTGCTTTGAGAGATGAGTTAGCCCAGTTGGTTTCCTCTCTCTTTTTTTGCAACGCATATTAGGGAACATGAAGAAAGCATAGTTGTCAATAAGAACTGAAGCTGACAGAGACTTGAAGAAGAGAGAAATTTATTAGAAAAGAGTAAAGAGTATAGGTTGCGTCAAGAATATGAAAACAACCCAAACATACATCCTTAAAAAGCACAGACTTGGACCATCTTAAAATCTGGATTGTGTTCCCCAAAAGGAAGTTCTAACCTCCAATATAACAGTATATGGAAACAGGACCTTTAGAGTGGTAATTAAGATTAAATGAGTTCATGTGGATGGGGCACTCACCTAATAGGACTAGAGTCTTTGTATGAAGAGGAAGAGACACTAAGGATGAGTGTACATAGAGAAAGAGGCTATGTTAGTACAAGCAAGAAGATGGCTCTCCTCAAGCCAATAGGAAAGGCCTCAAGAGAAACCAAACCTACAATACTTCGATCTTGGATTTCCAGCCTCTAGAACTATGAGAAATAAATTTCTATTATTTAAGCCATCCAGTCTGTGTTATTTTTTGGCAATGCTAAACAAAACCCCTGATTAATAGAGACCCTAAAAAGGGCATCAATTAAGAACTGCACGTGGATGACCTGATGAGTTTGTATTATGCCGTTATCTAACTGGATGATTTAAGGGAGGTTGTTTAGTTTCTATAGATCACACCCTCTTCATCTATGGAGAACTCTGTCTCTAAGATATTCACAAATTTAAAATTAATGGGAATGATGACATTCTTAATTATTCCAACTTCCCCAAATTTCCCATTCTTTTGATAAATGCATTTAATAGATTACATTACTTACTGTAATATAATCTATAAGGACAAATTCACTGTAATGTAATCTAATGTAAGACAAAAATCAAGTAATATCATTTCTTCCTGATTGATACATGCATATTTCAGTCTCACCAGTTGAGTTGGGAGAGTCTTGAGGGAGGATTCCAGATCATGCATTTAGCTAGTCATTTAAGAAATATTTATTGAACACATTCTATGTGTAAATCACCACTGATGGGAAAAAAAAGTATAAAGAGGGTGCATGTGACAGTTTCCTTCATGGGAGAGACTAACAAGCAAGATTATGTAAGTTAATTCAGAACAACAGCCATTAAAATACATGAAATAATCTTAATTAGTATTTGGAGAAAAAAAGTATAATTTTTTACTGGAATTCACAGGAAGATAATTCCTTCTCCCAAAGATCAAATTACTAGGAGATAACCTGGTTATCTGAGGCTTACACAAGAAGCACACTTTGTTCACACATTTGAATTCAGTGGTAAAACCGCTCTCATTAGGATTAGTTCTAGCTAGTATAAGTTCATAATTGCTACAAAGCCATATGCTCAAAAATCTGCAGCCTTTGCTGCTGTTGGCCATCCCTTTGAGATAAACTGACTTGCTCAATAAAACAAGAGGGAAGCAAGTCAGGTACAGATGTTTTAGAGTTCATAATGAACAACCTGAATTTAAATTACTTAAACCTTCAAAGCTTTATTTTTCATAACTGAATAATGAAAAAACGCAATTTACCTTGTGAAGTTATTGTGAAAATTAGGGATCAATAAACATAAATCTCCAAGTGGACTATTTAACATAGCAGGTATTTATGTTAATACAGCAGAAAGTATTTATCATTATTGTTTTTATTATTTTGTTTCAAAGTAATGGGAAAATGATGATGATTGATTGTGGAGCACTACTGTGGAGCACCATCTTGAGAATGATGTAAGACTGCGAATCAACTCAAGATCCATGAGCATCAGCGAGGGAAGCTGCGATCTGAGTCACATTTAATCATCATCCTCATGTTAAAATCCCCCATTGGAGGAAGGATCAATCAAGATAGTAATGTACAATTCCACCAACTCTCCTCAATCTGTGAGTCAGGCACCAAGTAAAAGAAAATCACTGGCAACTGTTCAGCTAAATTCTTTTTTTCTTTTTAATCTTCTTTTAAAATTTTTATTTACTTATTTGAGAGAGAGAGAAAGAGAGAGAGAGAGAGAGAGAGAGAACACACAAGGCAGAGAGGCAGGCAGAAAGAGAGAGTAAGAAGAAGCAGGCTCCCCACCAAGCAGAGAGCCCAATGTGGGCCTTGATCCCAGGACCCTGAGACCAGGGCCTGAGCCGAAGGCAGAGGCTTTAACCCACTGAGCCACCCAGGCATCCCTGTTCAGCTAAATTCTTTTTTTTTTTTTAAAGATTTTATTTATTTATTTGACAGAGAGAAACACAGCGAGAGAGGGAACACAAGCAGAGGGACTGAGAGAGAGAGAGAAGCAAGCTTCCCGCCGAGCAGGAATCCCCATGTGGGGCTCGATCCCAGGTCTCCAGGATCATGACCTGAGCCAAAGGCAGTCGCTCAACCAACTGAGCCACCCAGGTGCCCCTGTTCAGCTAAATTCTAATGGTGGTAAGTGAAAAGAGAATTTAAAAAGGTATTTTACAAAAATCTCTGGTACACAGTTCAGTACTCACAGGCAGAAGCAGAAGACAACTAGTTATGGAAAAGAAATGGAAATATTAAAGAAATAGGAGGTTACTGGGTGCCTGGGTGGCTCAGTCATTAAATGCCTGCCTTTGGTTCAGGTCATGATCTGGGAATTCTGGGATAGAGCCCGGCACGGGGCTCCCTGCTGAGCAAGAAGCCTGCTCCTCCCTCTCTCACTCCCCCTGCTTATGTTCCCTCTCTAGCTGTATTTCTCTCTGTCAGATAAATAAATAAAATCTTAAAAAAGGAGGTTATTGCAAAAATAAATCAGAATGCCACAGTGCTAAAGACAAATATTTACTGACAGTTTTGTAAGTGGTTCTCACTGTACTACCTAGGACATGCTTAAAGTAGTTGGAACAATATTTTCTGAAATATTACCTTCTAAATCATCAGCAAATACCAAAGTTGGCAGCTGACACTGGAAGTCTAATTGCCATCTCTTTGTTTTCCCTTAAGAATAAATATGTTTATTGCAAATGTTCCCTATTCTTTTGGCCTGGCACTCATAAGGGAAAAGCATGAATAATAACAGTTCAAATAAATCATTACAATTACACCAACAGTTATATTACAAATGTCTGATCCAAGTCACATTTCTGTATTAAATGCAATAATGTTTTATTACAAACATTGTAATAAAAAGTAAGTCTCTCCAAAATGTGTACAACAAACATGGATCAATAAAATGTTATCAGGTATTTGAAATGAAAAATAAATCTAATATTCCCAAAATTCTGCAATTACAAAACACGTGCAAAAGCCCCCATAGGCCTTTCTTCCCAAGACGATGGGGCTCTTAGACACTCATTAAGAATCTCAATGTATCTGATTTCAAAGAGCAGCTTTTCACTATCCAGGGTGTAAGCACTGACCACTAATAAGATTAAACCAAACTTCAAATTAAATTTAACTGGCCCTTTCTGGCTTCTGGCAAACAAGTATAAAATATGGTAATAGCCTACATGTGAAACTTAATAGGATAAAATTTAGGCATGAAGTTATATTCACACATCAAATGCAAGAAATTGTCTTTTTCATGAAGTGTAGTTGACATAAACCCATTGGTTTCAGAGGTACAACATAATAATTCAATATTTGCATATATTGCAAAATTATCACAATAAGTGAAGCTAACATATGTCATAACAGGTAGTTACAATTTTTTTCTTGTGATGAGATCTCTTAAGATCTACTCTCTTAGCAACTTCCAAATATGCAGTATAGTATTAAGTGTAGACACCATGCTGTGCATTAAATCCCCATGATTGATTTATTTTATAATTGGAAGTTTGTATCTTTTGATTTCCTTCACCCATTTTGCCTACCTACCCCTACCCCTATATCTGGAAATAACCAATATGTTGTCTACATATGTGGGCTCCATTTGTTTAAAGTTCCATCTATCAGTGAGACGATATGATATTTGTCTTTTTCTGTTTGATTTATTTCACTTATTGGCATAATGCCTTCAAGGTCCATCCATACTGTTGCAAAATTTCTTTTCGTGGCTGCATAATATTCTGTGTGTGTGTGT
Source organism: Spilogale gracilis (assembly GCA_004023965.1). NCBI lineage: Eukaryota > Metazoa > Chordata > Mammalia > Carnivora > Mephitidae > Spilogale > Spilogale gracilis. Next base: position 3,736 of record PITA01029775.1, on the reverse strand, counting down.
GTGTCTGTGTGTGTCTGTGTGTGTCCGTGTGTGTATCATACTATCTACTCAACCACTGATAGACACTTACGTTGCTTCTATATTTTGGCTATTTCAAATAGTACTGCAATGGAAATAGAGGCACATATATATTTTTTGAGTTAGTGTTTTTCTCTTCTCTGAGTAAATACCCAGGAATAGAAATGTTGGATTACGGGGCGCCTGGGTGGCTCAGTTGGTTGAGCGGCTGCCTTCGGCTCAGGTCATGATCCCGGAGGCCCCGGATCGAGTCCCACATCGGGCTCCCTGCTCTGCGGGAAGCCTGCTTCTCCCTCTTCTCAGTTCCTCTGCTTGTGTTCCCTCTCTGGCTGTGTTTCTCTCTGTCAAATAAATAAAATCTTAAAAAAAAAAGAAAGAAATGTTGGATTATGTGGTAGTTCTATTTTTAATTTTTTTTCTATTTTTTAATTTTTTGAGGAGCCTCCATACTATTTTTCATAGTGGTTGCATCAATTTACATTTTTACCAACAGTACACATGGGTTCGTTTTTTTTTCTTCTATATCCCTGCCAGTACTGGTTATTTCTTGTCTTTTTTATAACAGTCACTCTAAGAGGTGTGAGGTAATATTCTCTTGTGGTTTTGATTTGTATTTCTCTATTATTAATAATGATGAGCACCTTTGTTTTTTTTTTTAAAGATTTTATTTATTTGACAGAGAAAAACACAGCCAGAGAGGGAACACAAGCAGGGGGAGTGAGAGAGGGAGAAGCAAGCTTCCCGCGGAGCAGGGAGCCTGATGTGGGGCTCAATCCCAGGTCTCCGGGATCATGACCTGAGCTGAAGGCAGTCACTTAACCAACTGAGCCACCCAGGCGCCCCGATGAGCACCTTTTCATGTGCCTGTTGATCATCTGTATGTCATTTTTAGAAAACTGTATCTTCAGTTCCTCTGTTTTTTAATTAGAGTTTTTTTCTATTGAGTATATAAGGTCTTCATATATTTTGGATATTAACTTCATCAGATATGTTATTTGCAAATGTTTTCTCACATTCTGTAAGCTGCCTTTTGATTTTGTTGATTATTTCCTTCCTGTGCAGAAGACTTTCAGTTTGATATAGTCCCAACTTGCTTGTTTTTGTTGCCTTTGCTTTTGGTGTTAAATTTAAAAGGTCATTTCCAAGACCAATGTCAATGTAGAACCTTTTCTGGGTTTGCAATTGGTACTTGTTCAAGATTGCCACTGAAAAAAGGGTATCAGTTTATCCATTTAATAAGATAAGATGTACCACAAATTTTATCACTTGTATACCTACTGCCAGAACTCCACTAAGAATCAAAAATACAGATAATTATTAATCTATGAGCTCAAAGAATAAATCACAAGAAAATGTTTACTCAGCAACTAGAATGAACTTCGGGAACACAGATATAAGCTGAGGGAGGAAACTAAAAAAGTAAAGAAAGTTTCCTATGAAAGTATGCAGAGGAGACTCCACGATGCCTTGACTAAGAGATTCAGCACACTGAGGCAGCATTTGCTGTGGAAATCTAGGTGTCGCCCAGAGCTAGAGCAGACTGACATTATGTTTACAGAGAGGTTCATCCCTCAGGTGCTGTGGTACAGTTAATAATCTGACTCCACTACAATGAAACTCATTTGGACTTCAACTACAAGAAATGTAAGAAAAAATTTGCGTTGTTTAAGTCACTAAGTTTGTGATAATTTGTTACAGCAGCAATAGTAAATGAATATACCATATAATGTAATCAGCAATAAAAGGAATAAACTATTGATATAACCAACATAACTGAACATAAAAATAATTGCTGAATGAACTAAAGGGATGTATTGCTTTATACCATTTTCATAAAATTTTGGAAAACACAAAGTAATATAAAGTGACAAAGTAAATAAGTAATTGTTTGGACATGAGAGACAGGTAGATGCAGGAAGGAAGTGTTGCAAAGAAGCATGAAAAAACTTTTTGGGGGAAATTCTGAATTATATTTTCATAATATTGATTGTGGTTTTGGTTTTGTGGATGAATGCATATTCAAAACTTATCAAATAATACACTTTAATTATGTGCAGTTTATAGTATGTCAATTATACCTCAAAACTTTTGAAATTAAAATAATGGATAATGTGTGTGTGGAGGTGTATATATGCATATATATATATATCACAAACATATATATATACATTTCATATGTGTGAATGCACACACATATAGTGTATATATAGAAATGAATGAAAACAAAAAGAAAAATAAGAACCCAAAGCTCCAACATTTATCTTACAATAGTTTCAGAAAAAGAAAATGAGTAAAATTAAAAAATTAGAGAATTGTTATACAGCTAGTAGAGGAAAACCTCCCAGAATTAAAGGGTATCACTTTATAGATTGAAAGAAGAAGCTCACTAAGTCACCAGAAAAATGAAAAATTAGAACCATGCTGACTCACAATAATGAAATTTCACACAATATCAACTTAAAGAGAAAAGCTTAGAAGAGTTGGTATTGCACAGGAATGAATACTTGGGAGGGAGGGGAGCAAAGAGAAAAGAAATAAAAAGTCACAAGAGAGACTTGATTCCAATCCAGAATGATATTGGGCTATTTGAAAGCAAATCTACCTACTGGAAGTCAGCAGCAGAATAATGACATAAAAGCTCTGAGAAGAAATAATATCCATCTTAAAATTCTTTATCTAGCAAAAGTTTCAATCAACTTTTTGGGTAGAAAAAAAAGACATGATGTACAAAGTCTCAAAAATATTAACTTCTGAAATACAGTCTCTTTTTTTTTTAAGATTTTATTTATTTGACAGCAAGAAACACAGCTAGAGAGGGAACACAAGCAGGGGGAGTGAGAAAGGGAGAAGTAGGCTTCCCGCCAAGCAGGGAGCCCAATGCGGGGCTCAGTCCCGGGTCTCCAGGATCATGACCTGAGCCGAAGGCAGTCGCTTAACCAACTGAGCCACCCACGCGCCCCTGAAATACAGTTTCTTAAAAAAGCTATTAGGGAATGTCCTAGTGGGATTTGGCACCAAACAAACAAACAAAAAAAAAAAAAAAAAAAGGAAAGAAAAAAGAAAAGAAAACAAAAAGAAAAACATGGGGTCAAAAAAAGGAGCTCTAATATAAAAAAAAAAAAAAAAAATGGGAGAAGTCCCAGCTCTGCACCAATACTGAAATTAAAAAAAAATCTCATTGGAGCAGGAGACAGATAAGATGGAGGGGCATCTTAAGGAAAATAAGTTATAATTTCATAGATTTCAGTGTAAGAAAGCATGACTACTAGGCATTTGATAAATTATTTTTGAACATTAAAAATTATGGAAGAGTTAGAAAAATATAGCAAATGTAAAAACAAACTTTTCAAAAAAATATAAGAAATCTTATTTGAAAGGATATTATTCTTGTATACTACTTACCACTTGACAGAGCACTAAACAATTTCAATGTGAAAATAATATATATAATAACTACCGATTTAATCAAGATCAGTACTGGGAGAATAAAGAAGCAGGGGTTGCAGATGTGTTGTCGTGGTAGTATGAGGAGTTTCATAACCACTAACTCAACGGAAGATCAACAGATATCTTAATGTAACAAATACTGCATCATAGGCATATAATTTAGAAATTCTAAAAGTCTCAGAACAACCATTTAAAAATAGTAAAGCTAAAGAGGTTGTTTCTATGAACAGAGCCCAGGGAGTGCTAAGGGGTGCACAGGATATTGCCTTTT